>LPNX011087946.1:138834-233834 GCA_001517045.1 Pseudotsuga menziesii
TTTGAAACTTGGAAAGCACGAGAGAAGATGAACTTATCAATTGTTTGCTTGGGCACAAGAAAATCAGAATTTTTTTCTTGTCTTCTCCAAGGAACCAAATGGCTCCATTTTCCTCGGTTGGGTAGCAGAAAAGTGAGGAGCAAATATGGAGAGAGAGGTGGTGCTACAGAAAAAGCAACAAATCACATCCCATTGACACAACACTCTAGAAATATGTGGAGAAACTTGGCACTAGGTGAAACTCTGGTGGGAGCTACAGATGAATAATTTATATCTTTTAAGAATGATTAGATTGGCTCAATGAGTGAAAGCCCATTTGCTTGATAAACAAGGGAATGGACTTGTGAAGCACAAAATTATATCACTTTTAACAGGATACACACAAAGATACTTATCAGGGACCTTTTTCCCCCCAATTTGTGTGCACAGTTGTGCAAATGCAAACATTCCAAATCTATAAAAACTATGCTCTTATATACATTCCTTGCATAAGAGAATAAAGAACTATCTCTCACGCAACCTGCACAAGTGTCCAAAACATTTACGGGAATATATTTCTATCCTCTCCTACATAGAACCCCATCCCAGCACCGGTAAAACCTATGCATGCCAACATATAAAATCACATAATCGAAAAATTAAAATAGATGCAACCTCTCATTGTAGTCAACCTGAACAAAACATGGCAATTTCCTCTATTGGTATGCAGTACGCACACAAGAGATAATCATTGTGCTTGTTTCCTCTGATTCAAAACACACTCTCAACAGAATAGTAAACCTATTATTTATGTTAGTGTGAAAACTACAGGAACAAAATGACAACAATGATGGAAAAATTTTGTCTCTTCTACCCTCTCTGTTGAGGGATTTTTGTATACAATTGAGCAATTTTTTAGAGCAAGAGATGCATTAGGGAGAATTGAGGTTGATGCAGAAGTTTTCAATAGTTTGCTTGAGGTCATAATGACCATAAAGTTTGACAGGCTATTTGAGGGTATACATGATAAATGTAGAATCCTGTTCAATAATTTAATTCCCTCTATAGAAGAGAGATGTATGTATAGTGATCTATTTTTGCTGAAGAACATGGAAAGCCTGGTAAAAGAAATGAACTCAAGCAAGGAGGTTGACTTATCTATTAAAGAGCATATACTTACAAGTGCAACTGATATGGTGGAATGCCTGAGAACGGATCCATTTGGGGCATTCTGTCAGCCTCACTGTGACCTCTGCAAACCCTCCTCCTTTGCAAACCCTCCTTTGCCGCCCTCTCCTCTGCGAGCTCTTTCCCCTGCGGCCTTATTCTCTTCGGCCCTCTCCTATTGTTCACGAGATGAAGAATTACCTATTGACCACTGTGTTGAGTTGTGTAGTTTTTTCCCTTGTCAATGGAGTTGCTATGCTTCAGCCAAATAAACATTTTTTAATGCAACACTGTCAAACCCAATAGATAACAATGAGGGTCGAGCCCAAAATAGTAATGGGGCTTCTCTTCCTTCAACAAATCGATTTGGTGAACCCGGTCGAAAGGTATACATCGTTGTTGTCTCAGTATACAAGAAAAAAGTAGATGGATTGGCCTCCCAAGAATGCAAAGATAACGCACATGGCTATGGCTACAGGGATATGCCCATAGATTATTGACAGAGAATACAGATGGGTCTGGTGACAGGGTTGCATGAATTCTAGGAGAATACAGATGGCCACAACTTGCGTCTTTTCCACAACAAAAATCCCAAATCAATTTTCTGTTTTTCGTTTAAAATATGAACTCATGATGTAATAGATTTCCACCATCGATTTGGATCCAAGGGATGAGAGCGCTTGGTGGGTAGAGCACTATAGTTACCACTCCCATAGCACAAAATATAATTGCAATTGTTATGTATTGGGGGAAGCTTGCTCCAATATACTATTAGATTTATTTTATTCTTCCACATTAGCAAGGTGTTTTGAACTAATGACACTCGTATTTGTATGGTATCATTTATATAGAGGGATATCTTGCTAGCATATGGTGAGAGAATCACACTATTTTTTTTTTGACGAAAAAAAACAATAGATCTTCAATGTATTCTTCTATCTAACTAGCCAACTAACACATCAAAACTAATATTAAATTCATGGTATATCTTAGAAAGTTGCACCATCTAGGCAGTAGAAACCCCATCTTTCGAGCTAGCTAGCCAACCATTCGTGGGACTCCTTTTTCCTAGGTGTTGTGCTAGGTGACGACGCCGTCATTTTATATCAAGAGAGCACAAAAAAATTTGATAACAACTTAACATGTATGTGCATGTGCATGTTCATTTGAGAATCATATTTAGGTACGAATATTCTAGTGTCTAGTTGGAAGGTAGATGTGGAATCCCTACATTAATGTCTTCGAATTTCAGTGAGAGTGATGGCTAGTTCCTACACCATGTTGGAATGACTGGGTTCTTCATCATCATAAGATGAATGTTGAGAGGATCCATTGAGAGATAGACACTAGGATAGAGTGTAAATTCTAAATGAATTGTGAAATATATAGCTAAGGTTAATACCAAAGAGGGGAATCTAAGATCTAAACCAATGAAATGAAGGACAAATCTAATGGAATGGAATTGCTTTCACTACTCCACCAGAATTAGTATTATATTGAATGTGCTTATACCTCTCACATGTTTAATTTTTGCAATATAAAATGATTTGGTTGGTTTCAAGATAGTTTCTTGATGTCCCATCTGCCTTATTTCACTCGAATGAATTTACTTTCATCTTGCAATCTATTTTCTTTTGACCTTTCATTTATATATCGTAGTAGCCTCTCTTTTCTATTTTAGGTTGGTCATTATCATATTTTTTTTATTCATGGAAAAAAAAATTGTAGATTTATTTTTGTTATGTATAAAAACTATATAATATTTATGTCAATCTTATACCATGCATAATATATATTTATGTAAAATTTGTCATCATAATAACTTAATGATTTGGGGATTTCTTTATTAGTGATAATTTTCCATCACCAAAATATCCTAGGGATACTCTTCAACACAACAATTGATGGGACAAAGACATATGGACATCAACAAGCATATACACACATGTGCGACTGTGTTTGTGCTTGTTTAAGCATCATTAAATTGGTAATATTTTGGAACATATTTATTTATTGCAAATAATAAATGTTTGAACACATTTTCACTTTATATTGATAGGTTACAACTATCCCTATTGCAGTATCGTAACATTCTTCATTGCAACACCCATGCCAACATGCTCCTTTGACACAAGGTGGCCAACAAGCAGATCTTGGTGCATACATGATTGCTTCTACAAGGGATTCAGTGTTAGTTTTAGTGACCAGATCTATTGATACATTTTTCTTTGACATAGAAATCAAAATGCCAATGGTATACAACATCCCCAAAGATATATCATCGTATCGTCTACAGTGCAATATCACACACCCATGGTCTCCTAGAAACACTAATGGCATTGTTGTCTTGGGTAACAAGCCTAAAAACTTAAATTATGCCTTCTGATGCGTCGTCGCTTAAGCGACGCTTATGGGGATAGCCGTCGCTTAAGCGACGCTTATGATCCTATCCGTCGCTTAAGCGACGCTTATGACCACAATTTAAAAAAAAAATTAACTTTGTGATTTTTGGTAGGTTTAAAAGAAAAAATCCATGCGCCGTCGGAAGTAACCGTCGGATTTTGGATCGAAATGTAGTAGTGAAGAGATTCATGCACAAGAAACTTCCATCCATTTTTGGGAGAGAACCCAACATGGGTGTCTGGTAATGAAGAAAATGTCCCAGACCCAAAATCGTGAGGATGAGAACCCACACAGCCAATTCATGAAGGTGAGGCAGCTCTTCCCCCGTTCTCTGCATGAAGGAAAAAAATGGATAATGGGTCGCGGTCTCCCCCTGCCGACGTGAGGGTAAATGAGTCTCCTGGTGGAGTGTGCATGTGGGCAAGGACTGACAGTCCTACCACACACCACTGCCCAGCAATAATTTTCCAACTAACATCAGAGGCTTTTAATTTGGTAGTTGACTGATTGAGACAAGGAAAGGTGAGTAATTCAAAAGGGTGGGTGACAACTAAATGGGTTTAACAACTAACACTTGGCTTTTCCCCATTGGCCCTAAGGGTTAAATAATTTCCCTTCCTATCCTTAGGAAAATCATGCCCTTTTCATTATGGTTGCATTGACATAGCTGGTTGTGGGTATTTTTAATTAAAATGCATTTTTACATGACGCCAAAATTAATACATGTCGGATAGCACAATATACCATCGGCAACAATTTCAATAGCCGAAACATAAAACAACCAAATCGATGGTGGGGCTTTTTCCTTTAGCTCCATACCACAATTAATTACAATATATACATCATATACATTTTAATGCAAACAGGGTCAAAACTGGGGTGTTACAGGGATGAGTCCGTATGAAGCTTTGTATGGCAGGAGGTGTAGAACACCAGTGACTTGGGATAATCCAGTGAACAGAGTTGTGATTGGTCTAGAATTGGTCAAAGAGATGGAGCAGGAAGTTGTAAGGATCAGGAAAAATCCAAAAGCAGCCCAGGATAGACAGAAAAGCAATGCTGATAAGCATAGGGCGAACAGAGAGTTCAATATTGGGGATCATATTTACCTCAGAGTGAGGGAAAAGAAGAGTTCCTTGAAGCTTGGGAGTTGTGCCAAGCTGTCACCCAGATACTGTGGGACGTTTGAAGTGCTTGAAATAATAGGGCCAGATGCATGTAGACTTGCATTTCCTACTAGCACTAGGGCTCATGATGTTTTTCATGTTTCTTTGCTTAAGAGATATATACATGACCCTAACCATGTGATAAATCGGGATGTGATTCAGGTGGAACCCGACGGAGAGTTCTGAATCAAGCCAATGTGCATCCTCGACAGGAAGGTCACCATGCTCTGGAACCGAGCCATAGGACATGTAATGGTGCAGTGGGAGCACTACGGTCCTGAAGAGGCTACTTGGGAGCTTGAGGATGCCATGCGATTGGCACATCCATTTTTGTTCAAATCTACGGAGCACTGAGGCGATGCCAGTGCAACAGTTTGTTCAATTTTGTAAGCACTGAGGACAATGCTATTGAAGGGTGAGGGGAATGTAACACCCCGGTTTTGTCCCTGTTTCATTAATGTATATGATGTAAATATTATATCGAATCATGACAAGGAGCTCAAGGCCAAGGCCCTATCATTGATTAATGTTTGGTATATAAACGATCATGGTCGATGCCTATGGTTTTTGTGCTCAGTCAAGCACATTTGTAAACATCATGTAAATATGCAAGTTAATGAAAAAACCCACATCCAACTATGTCAATGCAACAAATAATGAGATGGGAGCATGATTTTCCTAAGGATAAGGGGGAGGGAATGTTAACCTTGAGCCTGTTTGGGGAAAATCCATGTGTCATGGGGAGAACCCATCAGAACTGTCAACTACCCTCTTTCTTGTCTTCTCTTCCCAACCATTTATTCTGCCAGAAGGTGGTTGAGGTAGTTATTGCTTGGAAGGGGAAGAGTATGGGAAATTCGAATTGGGCAGAGCACCCAGTTGTGGAAGGTCATTTTTTGCTTGCATGAACAAGAAAACACCAGAACCATATGCTAGTTTTGGAACCACATGTTCACGTTTTGGATTTACTCTCACGTTTTGGGAGCTGTGGGATGCTCGGGTTCAGGGAGAGGGAATTCTCATTCATTTCCCACGATCTTTGTTTCTGAGGAGAGGGACATTGGGGTAGTAGTGGAGCTCTTCCTGTGTGTATCCTTCACGTTTTGTGAGTGTTTTTCCCTTCGAAAGACTGTGATTGTTGTGTTGCAACGTTGTCATAAACTACAGAGCTTATGAGACCCTGTTACTCGTGTTCCAAAGTAAATCCGGTGTTGTGGAGTCTCCATGTGGTTGTTGTGTTGTGCACCCTGGTTCGGGTCTGAGCTATGTACAATACTGGGGAATGGGAGAGACGTAGAACGTGCTTGATAAACCTAGTGTGAAACCTCATGATAAGTTAAGAGTGGCTGGTAAACCTGTTATGCACATCCTAAAGAGCACTGGAATGGAAGGTGTAGCCTGAGGGACCGTGGAGCAGAGAAGGGGACACTTCCTTGTGTTGGATATGTAGGCAGTGGGGAAGCCAAGCCAGATAGATCTCGTGAAGGTGTTCTTAGCTCTATATATGACCTCACTAGCTTAGCAGTACTTCCTGCCCATTTTTTTAGAAGCTTGATAAACCCAACTGGAAAGATGGCTTGGTTGGTAGCCTGATAAACCCATATGTTGGCTTGGCAGTGTCTTGTTGTGTTTGACCTCGTGAGTAACCTTTGGCTAGACAGTCTAATAAACCTATCAGTGAGATGGCTTGACTGTGTATAGTTTGATAAACCCATCTATTGGCTTGACTAGTCCTTAAAGGTGAATGTTGGCTTGACTATGTTCAGTCTATGATACCCAACTGTGAGATGTCTTGGCTGAGTGGCCTATGAAACCCATCTATTGGAATGTTTTACCCTACAGCCTGATAAAACCAACTGTGTTGGCTTGGCTGAGTGTTATTGCACCTTGGCTATGTATGAGTCTACTAGTGTTCTCTTATTCCTTGAGGAAATCATGCTCAGCTCAGAGGTGACGGTGTCGCTGAGAGATTGATGAGCACACTGGCCTATGGTTGGGAGGAATGTTGCAGCAACATAGCTGGTTGCAAGACAAGTTCTGTTCAAGATAAGTGTTCTTGTCTATGTTATTCTCTACAATTGTATTTCTTGTATTGTAAATTGCTTGATGGAGTGTGATGAACATGTTGCTGTGTTGAATTGATGCATTGTTCCTTTCAATAACTGCAATTATAGGAATATATGTATGTTTTCCATCAATATATTTCGAACTAAGTTGCAGGGTAGATTGGCCAGATTGGTTATGCGGCCTGAATGATCAAATCGATCCAAGACTTCAGTGAAAATGTTGAGTTTCCTGCTAGAAATCGCCATTTACGCAGTCTACGGGATGCGGAATGCCGGATTCACAGATCGTGGTATCTGCAATTTTTCCTTCCGCAACTTGCGGGATGTGGAATCACGGTGTCACGATTTCCACAATTCCCAACCCCACAAGTCCAATTTTCTGCACCATCGTTCTTCGCGGGATGGTTGTTCACCGTTGATCTGTTTCCGATGCGGGTTGCGGGAAGTGAGATTGAAATTTTTCGTAACTTCTGACCCCGCAACTCAAGATTTTCGCACCGTTGATTTTTGTGGGTGGATTCTGAACAGTTTATTTGGTTCCAGTCTACAGGATTGTTTGGGATCATTTATTTTCGTCATGTCTTCTCTCCATCGTCCGATCTCCTCTGAGATCTTTCCTTGCAGATCGTCAAACTGATTAATGGAAGACAGGAGGGAGTGTGACAGTGTTGTCAAGAAGTGGTTCACATCCATACCTTGTGATTCGATGAACAATAAAGGTTCTCGATGAAATTTTTATTTCTGCATGATAATGGGGTACGGGTACGTGACACTTCCTCTTCATGCTCCAATTATTTCCCCAATTCTAATGGATGCATCTAAGTCCCAAATTCGACCTCTCGGTGGCTATTTTTATCCTTGTCATGTCATATTTTCCATATCTCTACAATCAAGTCTTAATTTGGCCTACTTGTCATAGAATCTTTCATCATTTGTTGTCATAGAGTGCATGGAATCTCCTTCCAAGTGGCACACATTGTCTTCTAGTATTTTCCTCTTCCATTGGAGGTACTCTCCTTTACCAATTCAAATTCCTTGGCTCATTATATGATATTTTACACCACGTCACCTTCCAATAATGTTACATTACCCATGTGTTCGAATTTGGATGAAGATCATGCCAAGTGTGTGGGGAATCTAGTCATCCAAAGGCTCCATAAGCTTCCAAGTGTCTTCATGAACCCATGCCGCCTTATTTTCTTACCACTTATCATTTATGTGACCCATTTAAATGTGAATATGGTAAACCAAAGCCTTTTGTGTCCCATATCCCCTTATTACAAAATTTACTTCTCCATCTCAACCTAGGGAACTAGTAGGTTGGTGGAACATTATTTGCAAGTAGTCTTATTTGAAAATTATTTAATTGGGGACATGACATTGTCTGGTAACTATGTAAGTTTTTATTGAATGGATGAACATACAAATAGTGGTTTAGTTCCCTGTTATTATTTGGGAAAATTGGTATTCCTCATGTAACATACCTCAATACACAAGTAGCTACTGTGAATTCTCAAGATCAAAAGGAACTAATTTGGTCCTCTATAGGAAAATAAATAGTAATCAAATTTAACAGTTTGTAAGTGATACAAAAAATCATGTGCAATCTTTGTGTTCTTGAAGTGGAAATCATTGAGGAAATTTCCAAATTTAATAGGTGTGTGTGTGTGTGTTTGTGTGTTCTAACAAGACTCTATGCTATACCAAAATTCACACTTCCATGTTCCAAGGTGTAAGAGTAGTGTAGAGAAACGTCTAGAAAAATATGAACCTAATCCATAACTATGTCTGCTTCTTGATATAACTAGAAAAAGTGGTTGAATATTTGAGAGAAACTATTTGTGCTTTTATTTTAACATGACATGCTAAAAATAAAGATATTTTTAAATAGTCATTGAAGAAATACTTATCTTATCCCCTGGGCACAACACCATTCTATATTACTATGAGAACTGTAAGCAAATTCAACAGATAATTGTTAGATATTGCAATGTTTATTTTTCCTATAAATTCTCTCATTTTGCCTCTCTCAAATCTGCGAAGGACTTCCTTGGGTAGAGTCCCATCCTTATATAGTATTCCTCCAATACAATATTTGTCATGTGATGATTTTCACTATCTCCAAGAGATTGGTATATGTCCTTATTGATTTGAGAAGGTATAATACTTGCAGTTTGTTGATCTGGAAAAGCCTTTAAACTCGTACTACCTACATAAGAGATATCTTTCGGTAAATGAATATTTACTATGTTATCATGCCTTGGCTCAGAATTTTCCATATCACCATTTCTTTTTTAATCAAAAGTGCATGGTTTAGCCACTCCATCACACTGAAACATATGACCAACATCACTAGAAGTAGCTTTAGTTCAACCATTTAACATGCTGATAGATGTGTCATAGATGTGCATAACGAAAACAATTGTGATTAGAACTTAAACTAACCAAGTGTATGGGTAGTTCTGGGTTCACATTGCATGCAAGTCTTATGGCTTAAATCTACGTGGAGGCATATTTATTTGGTGCATATAACACATCTCATTTCTTGTTATTGCTAAAAAAATATGGATCTTATTTTCTATGAAATTGCTTGTAGTTGTGGCAAGGTTGTCATGAGGGTGATTTACTATAGAACCGTATTAAACTTAGCTAGCCAAGCCAAGTCATAATATTGGAATATATAGAAAACAAAATTTTGTCTTGACACACTTGAAAATAGGTCATTATCTTATATGACTACTAATAATGTGTTTATCTCTATACTTAAACTAATCAATGTAAGTTATCATATTTTTTCATGTTTATCTTTGTTTTAATTTTTAGTTTATTTTTTATAGTTTGAGTCTTTGTGGGATGTTTTGAATCTTGAGGAGTGTCCTCTTATATATCATTTAGATGTTGCACCTATGCGTCCTAACATTATTCTTACCAATCGACATCAGGTATTGATGTTTTTTTGTCCTTATGGTATTTCTTTGAACTGTTACTATTGAAGGGTTGTCATTATCTCAATCATTCATGAAGTAAATATATGACCAAATTTACGAATCCTATTGATATGGTTTGGTTGAATCACTTGTGTGATTTGGTCTAGATATTGAATGGGAAATTATGTGAAACAACAATTCACTTGTTTTTCTTCAATTTTTTTTATCAAACATGAAGCATTATTTATCTAAAAACATATTCTATAATTGAATTTGCATTTAAAAAAAATGATTGTCACAACAAAATATAGTCATAAAGAGATTTTGGACCATAGCTACAAAGTTGGTTATCTTATTTTGTAAGATGCATTTTCTTCCAACATTATATAATAGAATGTTTAAATAGATATATGGATAAGATAATTTTCAACTTTGTGTAAGACATATTGAGTCCAACCACTCATGAATTTGATCCATGTGAGATAAACATGTTTTACCACTCATGAATTTGATCCATGTGAGCTAAATATATTTTACCACTTATGAATTTGATTCACGAAAGGAGAAAATGTTTTAGTGTTTTATGATCCTCTTCTTCCTTAGAGGTGTTTTATGATGCTTGGGTCAGATCCTCAATCCTTCAAGGATGCTTGCCATGATCCTAGATGGCAGGCAGCCATGGATGAGGAGTTTGATTCGCTACATGACAATAAGACCTGAGAAATTGTCTCCTTACCCCCAAGAAGGAAGCTAGTTCAATACAAATGGATCTACAAAACCAAGATAGCTGCTGATGGAACCAAACCCAAGTACAAGGCTCGGTTGGTGGAAAAAGGATACTCTCAGGTTCAATACTTGGACTACAATGAGACATTCGCTCCAGTAGCTAGAATGGACTCCATCAGGTTGGTCTTGGCTATTGTTGCTTCCAAAAGATGGGAAGTACATCACATGGATGTGAAGAGTTCCTTCCTCCATGGTGATTTGGAGGAAGAGATATATATGAAACAACCTGAGGGGTTTATTGATGATCCTTCCTTAGTCTGCAAACTGAGGAAATCACTATATGGACTCAAACAAGCCCCAAGGGCATGGTACTCCAAGATGGACTCCTTCCTCATCTCTCAGAAGTTAAAAAGGTGCAAATAAGATTGCAATGTCTACAGGAAGAAGAAAGAGGGGTTCTTGCTTCTAGTTGCATTGTATGTGGATGACTTTCTCATTACTAGAAGCTCTATTGATGGATTGAGCAGCATCAAGTCTGCTCTTAAGACAGTTCATTGGTCTCAAAGTAAGTCAAAAGACTTCAGGAATCATGATCTCATAGTCCAAGTATTCATCAGACATGCTTAAGAGATTCCACATGGAGGATTGCAACGCAACCCCCTATCCCTTTCTATCAGGAATCAGGCTTGAAGAAGGTGGTTCTACACCTTTGGTGGACAACACTCTCTACAAACAGCTCATTGGGAGCCTTATGTATCTCACACATTCGAGACCAGAAATATCCTATGCTATGAGTGTTTTTTCCAAATACATGCAGGAGCCACATGAGCTGCACTGGAAGGTAGCAAAGAAGATCTTGCACTATGTGTAGGGTACTATAGATTATGGGATCCACTATGCATCTGGAGCACAACTGGATCTCATGGGCTTTACAGACTTAGACTATGTAGGAGATGGAATTGATAGGAAATCCACCTCGGGTTTTGTATTCATGATTGGATCTAGGACAATTTGTTGGTCCAGCAAGAAGCAAGCAACACTTGCACTATCTTCAGCAGAATCAAAGTATCAGGGAGCTGTGAATGCAACTATTTAGGAAGTATGGCTACATGGCATCTTGACAAAGTTCATGATTCATACTTCATCTACAGTGGATCTTTATTGCCACAACCAGAGTACAATCAAAATTTCCAATAATCATGTTCAGAAGCAGAGTGCAAAGCACATAGAGGTTCACATGCACTACATTCGGGAACTGGTGCATGACAGAACCATCACACTGCACTACTGTCCTACAGAGGATCAGATTGCAGATATTTTTACAAAGTCTTTTTCTGAAAAGAGATTTTCCTTTCTCAGGTCTCTTTTGGGCATTAAGGCTTGATTCTCAGTTCTTATTTTGAGGAGGGTTTTTCCAATAGGTTTTCCCTACCTCAGTTGTATTATGCGACATTTCTATCTTTTTAGATTGTATTTGGGTGACCTATGGTCTTGTTACCAGGTCTCACAGTTTTCCAAGTTAGGATTCAGGGGGGCTACCGTGTTAGGATTATTAATCCTCCCTTGACCATACTTTCTATTTATATTAGTTAGCCTAACTTAGGAACCTTAATTAATTATTTGCGTCCACTGGTACCATTGGGTCCACTTGGCCTAATGGGGCCACATGTACCAGTCACTAGAGTGTAGGGAACACTGATACAGGTTAATTTCCACTTATTGCATGTGCATGCATCAGTTTGGGCGCCTCCTAGACCAATCTCTACATTTTATGAGCCACTGGGAGTCCCGACACAAACCTCCATTAGTTAGTTGGAGTTGGAACTAGTTAGTCTTAGTTAGCTTCTAGTTACTTTCACTTAGTTCACAATCAGTTAGCTAGTGCTAGTTATGCATGGTTGCATGTGGAGTAGGTGTCTTTTCCCACCTACCACACGCAGTTGCACTGAGTTAACTAGTTATTACTGATTAATTGAGTTGGTTGGACATCTGGGAGTTGATTTGTTGGACTCTGATATTGATTGAGACACCATGAGTTAGCTAGTCAGTTAGGTACAGTCATATCTAGTTGGTAGATTCGAATTCCTCCCTAATGGATTCAAATTCTTCCTATTTGTAAACTATTGTAACACTGGATTAATTAATGGGAATGATACTGTAAATTATTGAGCAATACTCATTTGTTTCCTGTGTGGTTTGTTTTGTTCAGTTTGTATCTTCATTCTCCTTTTACTACAATCACAATTCAGAACTATATGCTTGAAGATCTATATGGCACTTCAATTCTAATAATATTTTAGTTATTGGTATTATTAAATGCTACTGCTCTCTGATATGCATCATCATTGGAGTTTATTTGTCTAGTTTTAAGTTGACATTAACCGTGATGTTTGGCGCCTTTTAATTATTGTAATCTACTTGTTTGAAAATAACTACTTGTATATATGAAGAAAACAAGGTCTAACTTCTAGATTACATTTGTGTTTTTTTTTGCATCATCTTTAACTTATTCCATACATGTCCAATAGATAATATCATATGAGTGTAGCCGCAGATAAAAACGGAACTCATATTTTTTTTATTTCCAAAGTTCTTGTCTCACAAGAAACAAATGTAATAATATATCATTTACTTTAAGATAAACCAAATCAAATGCAAGCATAAAAAGGAGAATATATAATTACAACTTTGTAGGACTTCAACTGGGGTTTCACAATATTCTAATCACGTTGTTATATTAAATAAGCAGCTACAAAAAAGCATTTTCCAATTATCTTTCGATGGTGATTATAGATCACAACTCTCTACTCAAAGTTTAAGCTTCATCCCGATCAAATTTCCTCATCAATAAAAAAATAGAAACATGCACCATCCTCTGTCCTATAATCCGTTTTCTTCATGGGGGTAATTAAAATTAAGTTTTTTATTGTGTTAGCAAAGGCATTTTTTCCCAAGAAGTTTAGAAGTTTCAAATTCTTAGATCATTGATGTAAACTTTATATAATGTATTATATTTAAGGCTGTTATCTCAATGGAAGAGCACCTTCCTTATAGGTAGGAGGTTGGTTGTTCAATTCCGTTGTGCCCTATGTATATAAAATGACTACAAACAACCAAAAAGAGATAAATGCCCAATACAAAAATGAGAGACCAATGAGCAAAATTCGCATATAAATGACCGAATGGTGACCATTGGTAGAAAATCAACGGTCATTATCACACGACCAAAAATGTGGTCATATTTAGCTTGGTCGTTTATTGCTTATCTTGTGGTCATATATTTAGTATTTAATTTTGTTGTATATTTGGTCATTAATTGTGACAATTAATGACCATTAATTGTGACAATTAATAAGCAAATATATGACCAAATTAATGACCACACGATAGGCTAAAAACGACCAAGCTAAATATGACCAAATTTTTGCTCGCATGATAAATGATCGCTAATTTGATACCAATAGTCGCCAACTCAAAAGTAATCATTTATATCCATATTTTGGTCATTTTTTTGGTCATTTATATCTCATTTTGTACTAGTGGGAGTCACCTCAAGGAGCATCAAGAATGATTGTATATAAGTAACCGAACTGTGCATAGAATATAAGATTATACTATTGAGCCTTAAGAATGGCTTCTTCTTTGGTTTGTAGGCGCTCATAGGCCACATCCTTAGCTATAGCAAGGAGGATATATTTAAGGAACTAGTTTAAGAAGATACGGTCATCAAGCTTTATCTTACAAAGACTTCTGCATCGATTCCACTCATGGATATGATCCATAAAATGGGTGGATGAAGTCTAATGGCATGAAAACATGATCTCAACTCCCTCATCATAACATATAAGTAACTTGAAGAACATCATGAAAGTGGAAGATAACAATACAAATTTGGGATGTGTCCCATGGTGATGCTTGATATACCACTTGGTAGTGACTCCAATCAAGTTCCTCTAAAATAAACATAACCAAATGGAATCATATAAGATTCTATTGGAGTAGAACCATAAATAAAAGGAAAAGATATGGTTATGGGTGTCCTTTATTATCTTCGCTTCAAACTTAGGGATGTCCGAGGGGAGTTTGGTAGGCATGGGAAGCCATGCGTGATCATGATGAATGTGATCATCGGTTAGTCTCACCAAATATAGAATCTTGAGACTATCCATGAATGGAAGACTCACAATAGGTTATGAGGTAGAGGGTCCAATGGTGGTATTGGTTGTAGCTTCATTGGTGGAACCACCGTTGACAGTCCCTCCACCAAAAAAGGGAATGTTTTTATCATCGGAAGTGGGATTGCTACAAATAACATGAATTCCAATGGATGTGGGAATAGTACTAGACATGGAGCTACCACTGTAAGGAGGTGAAGGTGATTTGGAATGTAAGGAGTTGGAATAAGATGACTCAAAAGAGTGCTCTGGTGATCGTGAAAGGTATCAAACTAGAATGCAGCTCGTAGATTCGATGGTGCAGCTTAAGAGCTTGTTTAAAAGGCATCAAACCCTAATTCTATGAGAGTTCCTCGACAGAGATATGGTGGTAGGATCTAATATAACCAATCCAATAATGTAGATCTATCTAATGTGAAAAATGATCTAATAATATACCATCATCTCTATAAATGGTACCAAATCAAATAACAAGTTCAAAGTGGGTGCAACAAGTGATATAATGTAGGAAATAGAAGAAGAGAAATGAAAAGAACACCGCATAAAAAGAAAATACCCACTGGCCCTATGAAATCTAGAATAAGAAAATTAAAATTAAAAAGAAACCTCTCTCAAATTGTTTCCCCAATGGGGATCTTCAGTCCCATCCGTAGAAAAGAGGTAGAAGGAAAAGTCGGGTATTCCCATCACTAGACACAAATAGGGGTCTCAAGTCCAATATTGTCCAATGAGTGAAGATCAAATGGAACAGTTATAGATACGGTCTATGCCAGCAACTATCTCCTCTATGTAACCCCCCACCTAAGGAGATCACTTATGGGTAAGATAACTAAATATAATGGATACTAAGATACCCCATTCATGGACATGTCAGATGAGTAATCAAAAGCTTCAACATAGTGGCAATGATTTGTATGATCTTCAGTATTGAATGGGGAACATGAACCACTCATCCATCTAGTTTCGATATTTCCATGTACCACCCAGAAAGGATGGTCCTATCCATAAATTGGCATAAACCATGTCTGACACTACTAGAGGATTTTGGTTCCCTAAAAATTTAACCACTATGTCTCATATGTATAATGACTAGGGTGAATTGTTTGGATGCATATCCCCAAAATCACACTAGTACAAAATGGGTGATAAGTGACTAAAAATCAGAGATGAATGACTAAAATTGAGGTAGTGACCAATGGTCATAAATTAGTAGTCACTTACCACCATAACAAATTGGTCATTTATCAATTATTCATAAATTGTTTGAATTGCTTCATGAGTTGGTCATATATTTAGTCATTTATTTGGTCATTAATTGTCACTATTTGGTCGTTTATTTAGTCATTAATTGACGCTATTTGTTTATTTATTTGGTCATTAATTATTGTTGTTTGGTAGTACAATTAGTCATTTATTTAGTCATTGATTGTTGGTAACTGGTCATTTATTTAGTCATTGATTGTTGTTAACTGGTCATTTATTTAGTCATTGATTGTTGTTAACTGGTCATTTATTTAGTCATTGATCATTGTTAACTTGTCGTTTAATTAGTCATTGATTTATGTAGATATAGCACTTAGGAATCGAACCACCAACCTCCTTCCTGTAAGGAAAGTGCTCTTGCATTGAGATAGCACCATTAAATAGAATCAAAGTTCACATTGAATCACAGTTCACACTAAACATATATCACAAACCCTTACAAACATTAACACACTATGATTCCAACTGTAACATGAAACATATCACAAACTCTTAAAAACCTTAACACACTATCACAAAGGGTATCTATATGATATATAAGTGTGGTATCTAGAATTCATAGGTTTTATCTTTGATTTGGTCATACTTTAGAAACTTGGTCGATTTGGCTTTGAAAATATTGCATGCCCTAATTAAAGAAGCCCCTTGTTTGATGGTGAACTCTTCCACTAAAACGCTTAAACTACCAATCACACAAAGTGGTTATGATCCATAGAGGCTTTTAATCAAGGATTTTTTTTCTTAGTCACAAGTTCTTGAAGTCATTATACCCCAATCACAAGCAAGTTTGAGTCCCCAAGCATCAAGAATCATGAAAAGATATAAAAATATTATGAAATCTTATGATTCTAAAAATAATAATGAAGGTAGAAACCACTAGACCTCGATGCATAAAGCATCAAGTGTAATGGATTTAAAAATAAAGCAGTCACAAACCTATGATAGGTTGATCCACCTCAAGAATCATGAACAATCATAAATTAGAAGGAAAAAAGCATACTCTGAACTCTCTTACAATCCAGATAACCAAATTTTTGATAAGTGTCAAGAGTGGGGGATGAGGAGTATTATTCCCAAAGAGGTACAATCCCTTCATAGGTCAATATAGAATTAAGGCAGTCAATACCCATGGATTTGAATTTCTATAAGAGGATTTGAGTTGGCTCTCTCGAGTTCCTCTTGGCTAGTTATGCTTGCTCTCTGTATATTTTGAATGCTTGTGGATAGATTCGAATTGCTTGAACAAGGATTGAAGGCCTTGTAATGAGGTATGAATAATAATCTATGCTAAATTGCAGTCTGGATAGATTGAACACCAAAGTAAATCGAGGACCATTACTTGTCTTTTATTTGGTCTTGCATGTGAATCTTGATGGTGGATGGTGATATCTTGAGGGACTGTAGTGAATAGAATCCCATTGCATTAGGTAGTGAAGATGTTGAGAAAGTAACTGGTGTTTGTGAAGGGTGCAACATATGTTATGGTTTTCATATCTCTCAGACCTCTAGGGTGTGATACATGTACCATTGTGTATGGAGCGACGTTTCCAATAAGTGTTGACAGTGTTGAATGCACCTTGGTTATTGGTTGAGAGTACCTCTACATCTGGATCAATGGCCTCAACTCGGGGTTGACTTGCGCAAATATGGCTGACTTGAATGTGTCTATGGATGGGTAGAAAGTTTCCATGTTGAAGTCACTTTCCCCCTTAACCAAATGAGTATTTTATTGTGTGTTTATTTGTGAAATTCGGTAGAAGAGTTTATGCTTATGAATATGATTTTATTGTCTGTTTATATAGATTTTGTAGGTGTTAGCCTTAGATTAAATTCTTATGTGGATTATATGGTTTTATAAGACATATTTCAAATCTGATATTGGATTATGATAACATGGTTTTAGTTTAATGTTGCAAGTCTGATTTAGTGTGAATGAGATTCAAGACTGAAAGTCTTGTCTGCAATTCGATTAACTACTTCTATGCATGAGAAACATAAGTCATATATATCACCAGACTTCAAAGTAGAGATAGTTGAACAATTCATAGAACTATTTGATGTATGTCTATTGAAGGCTTGTAATTGCAAGTTCAACCAATGGGCAATGTTTTTCTTTAGTCATTTTCCCAACTTCCCTATGATTACATGTCAATTAGTTAAGAGAACTAGACACATGCCTAAACCTCATGTTAATCGCTTTGCCAACCTATCAGAATGTAACAAAATCTCTAGATGTGTTTCTCACATTTTTGTTAAGTCCCGATGTAGTGGATTCCATATCAAAGGGGAAGCCTATGGTACTAATGCCAAGGTGACAATGTCGATGGTGGAATCTAGGTTACTTTGAACTTGTGGCTTCAGTTCAAATTTTGACCTTTGAGTCAAAGGGTGATGGAGTCCAAGGTATTTAAGAATCGCCAAGGTTTCGACATCGAGGTGGCGATGTCAATATTGGTGTCAGAAGGGTCATGGTAATTTTGTTGTTTTGCAAATTCCTACCACCAAAGTACGATGTGTTGACCTCGGGATCAACATTGTAAATCCTAATGTAATTTCCTATTGATGTCGAGGTGTTGACATTAGTATCAGCATGGAAATTCAAAATGGATTACTTTTTCCTGTCGATGTCCAAGGTCCGACATCTGGAGACCTGAGTTCCAAGGTCGGAACATCAGAGTAGGTATGATAGAATTAAAATGTTCAAAAAGTGTTCTGACTTCCAACTCTCAATGTCAGAAATGTTGAGAGGGATTGGTTAAGTCAGGAAGGATCAGGAATTAATCTGTCAGGACCGTTAAAAATGCTAGTTATTTATTCGATAATTAAGAAATCCAACCAGTAGTTGCTAAATGTTTGATTGTTTGGATTAATTATTTGATGTCCTAGCCTTAGAAACCTTTTTCATTGTGCTTTGTCTTAATTCATCCTTTCCCCTTAGGTTTTGAGGTGCCTTCGATCTTAGTTTTGGGGTCGGGTACGTTAGGGTTACATGCCTTTCCCTTTAGGAAAGGGTATGTGGATCTTTGGAATTCAAATTTCTATCCCTTGATAGGTTAATCTAGCATCAATGCCAACTCGAATCCTTTTATGATAATTCGAATCAATTATTAATGTAATGAGTATTGTAATAAGGAGGAAAACTCAAACTAATAGATAAAGGTTATAGTGTTTTTATTGTGCCAACTTTTTTGTGTACAATATTCTAATCTTTACAATTGAATTTTCAATGTAATATAACTGGGAAGAGACAAATATTTTTCTCTTTGGAATTTAATTTTGCATCTATTACATGGCCATGATATGAATTCATGGATTCATATATTCCATTATTATTTAAGAGTAACTTTATATACTAATGTAGAGTATTATAACAATTATAACATCTAAAGAAAACATTGGTGTTTATCATGTATAATTATTTTCGAGTTACTTTTGCTATAATACAAGAGGTACGAATTTCTTTGTATATATGAGTTTTATTTGGGTAACCCTTAGTATTGGAATTCAACTTCAAATAACAAGTGGTAAAACTCAAATAAATGAAACAAACTTATTAGTTTCAATCAAATCATTTACTTTATAGATCTACACATGAAAAAAAAAAGTGAGGTGATATAGATCTCCAAGATGTGATTTTCTATGGTTTGCATGTTCCTCGAGCTTGTTTTGATATAGTTTTCTTAACAATTTTTATTATTTTGGAACATTTTTTTTTCTCAAACTACATAATGGAAATCAAACTTCTAGTAGGACTTTGTTTAAGGATTTTATATTTTAGTGGGATGATAGCTAGAACCTCCACTGGATGTAGGACCTTGTTATATTATTATTTTAGTGGGATGATGACTATTGATGGCCTCCTCCATTTTTGTATTTCAAATAAGAGCTACCTATCATGACTTATGTGTATGTTGCTAATATTTGTAACTAGAGAATGTGTCTACCTATTTAAAGGAATGTATGTCCTAACCAAGTTATCAATATTGCAAACACTTTATATATATGGCTTCATACAAATACAAGTATTTCTTATGTTTAAATTTGGTTCCACATTATGTCACTTTAAATGTCAACAATGAATACATACATATACATGGTTTTTTTTTAAATCATTTAACATTTATGTTTATTTTTAAGTTTGTGTATGCATGATTCTGATTCAACAAAAATAGTTTTTTTTTTAACAAAAAAATTGCCATATGTAGTGACCGTGTTTTAACATTATAATATCTACCGATGAAGCACACATTTACTTATGTTGGTGATGAATCTCCTTACAGTAAGGAACAAAATAATTAGTTTCTAATGATTTCTATCAATCTAAACTATAATGTATCTTTGTATCGATATTTTTTAAGAACTTTAATAATAAGATGTACTAAATACAATGAGCTAATGTGCTATGGTTAACGTTACTTTATATTGTCTTCAATGTTTCTACATTTTTAATATATTTCCATATTCATCTCAAGTTTAGCCTTTTCTTTTGTATTTTCCATTATGCTTTAGCAAATGAAAATGAACATTTTGATGATGAGGAGGAAGTTCTTCATGATATCTATTTTACTACTCTCTTTTTCACTTCAACACATTTACTTTACTTCCCCTTTTTTTTCCCTTTCATGTTCTTGTACACCTTTTGGGGCAATTGCTGGTTTATTTTTGTTTTTACACATAACCAAATATCTTATCATCCAACCTATAAGCATATGTGAAATATTTATCAATTAACAATTGTAGGCTTACTAGGAATAAACATGCCACAAACAAAAATAAACCTAAGTGGAGAGAGTAAAGATTATTTGTCTCAACCACATGAAGCAAACCAATACATTTGTATTTAAATCATAAATTTAATATAATAAGTATATATATTTTTACAACAAAAAATAAAAATTGAATGATTACGTAAATTTGTATGAAAATAACTTATTATTCCATTTATACAATAAAACATAAATTAAATTCACTCTATGATGAATATCATCAATTGTTGAAATTTATTATGGTTTTCTTATCTTAAGAAGTCCTAATTTCCTACCTATGGTACATTTTAAAAAGGGGAGACTCGAGAGGAGGATGGGGTTTATGAAAACCATAAACAGGGAAACTTGGATGGCGTTTCTTCACAGACTTGCAGTTAATCCCTTTTGTCCTAGTACCAACCAATACTAAAAAAAGTGGGAATCTAAGTTTCTTCGCAACATATTGAGTTTGATGTTCTTATTGGTATTTCAAATATATGCATCTTTGGAGATTCTAAAGTGATAATAGAATGGATCAATGGAAACTTCAATCTCCATGTTATGTTGCTTAAACAATGGTGTCAGAGAGTTAAGCTATTGAAAACTTTCTTTTTTTCAGATTATCTTTAGACATATTTCCAGATCTTATAATATGATGGCAGATAGTTTTTTAAAAAGGGCTATTAGACTCAAGGCGGGTTCTCTATTGTTCGAGGAATATTTTGAGGAGAAATTACATAGCGAAGGAGCAACTAATTTAGTAGATATGTCATGACCTTTTTATATAGTTTAGAAGTATTGGTTTTTGTAGTTTTCTGTTTTTTTCTTAAGTACTTTCCTTTCCGTAAATTGTTGTTTAGTTTTGTGAGGGGTGGGGATAATGGTTCCTTATAGAATTTTTTTGCTTGAAGACTGGTAGCAAGAATCTTATATGTACACACTTTTTCTTTGATTCAATGAATAGCAAGAAAAAAGGTATTTTTCCTCTGGAGAAAAAAATAATAAAATAAATAAAAATTAATTTTTGTCTATCCAACTATTAAATAAAATAATGTGTCCAGTATTTTAACTTATTTTATTATAAAATAAAAATGTTGCATAATTTATATATACATTTAATATTAAATCTCATATAGACCATTTAAAAAACAAAGAATTAAATATTATAAATAAGTATAAAATTAATAAGTAATGACACTCATTGTAATACAAAACAAATTTAAACATGCACCAAGATAAACTTAATCATTGCTCAAAGGGGTTAGATCCATGGATAAGTAATGAAGAGTTTTTCATCAGTGACTAAGGTTCAATTCTCATGAGATCATTCGGCTCCTAAGGTTTCCACAGGGGAACCTAGAGGTAGTGGTCAAACGTGTGAGGCTTGCATCTCACTACTTGTACATGCATAAGTGAATCAAATACCAACCTCTTATCATCATTAAGATCAAACACTAATCATTATGACTATTTCCACAATTGTAGACTAGTGGTTGTGGTTCAATTCTTGTGAGGGATTTTCTTGGAGCCATGGGATCACCTTGATGTAGTGGTCAAACATGTGGTTGCACCCAAAGATATTATAATTAAATAATATTATAGCTTGTGCACACATTAGTGGATCAAATTCCACCCCAATGTCCTTCAAATTTTTAAAGGGGTGGCAAGTGCGAGAGGGGTACTCCAAGGTATTTTTATGGGCAAATTTTGCCATTTGACTATATATATATATATATCCAATTTTCCATTTTCACTTTAAAAATCACCTATTTTTCATAAAATATGCTTGTGTTGATAATATTCACCAAAATTTGCAAGTTTTAATAGTAAATTGAATTTTTTTAATTGAATATGCATTTACATGTCTATATATTTCAATTTAGAATAATCTCTTGTAATAATATACTTAGGTATAATATTGGAATCCTAAAAAAAATTCTACTCTTTGGCCCTGAAGGAAACGGAGAAATAAGCTTCGCATGGGAATAAGGAGAATGGCCAAGAACAAGTATAGATACATGCATTGTTTCTTGGAATATCAATTCTCAATTCACATAATATTAACTCAACCCTCATGTTTGAGGATTCCTCTTTGATCATAGATATAGTGATAAAATAGAAGCATGATGAAGGCTTAGCCCTCAGTCGAATTTCACAAAGAATACAATGAATTCTTGACTCCTTCAACTGATACAATAGGTTCCATATTTTCGATTGAACAATAGTTAGGTAGAATCTCTAGTGAACTAGGCTACCTATATAAAAAAAGGACAAGAAGCAAAAAATGGGGGTCCCCACAAGCTCCTTTGGATACCTTAATGATCACAATGGTTAACTAATTAGTACTTAATCATATGATTAATCACTCTTTAATTATGCATACACATATTTTCAAGCAGATGACAAGTGTCAAAGGACAAGTTTTAAGGGAGGCATGGGATAAACTCCCCCTCATGCCTCCCACTCTCATCCACAATCATGTTGACCAGCAATTTACTCCAAATTTAATGCTCACATGGTCTGAGGGTGGGATGATTAGCATGGAGGTTGGTTATGGCTTCTTTGTATGGTGTATGGGAGAAGGATCTATGTGGTTTATGGGTGTAATCTCTTTGTGAAAACCTCAACATATTGACTATGAATTCTCTAATAGGAATATGAGTGACGCTAGACTTCTCCTTTGCATAAATAATCTACATTTCCTCAAAATTGGTGATCAGAAGTATGAGGGAATTGGTAAGTTTGCACGCCTTCACTCTAGTATTTTGTTGAATATCAATGGTGATGGTCATCAGTGGGTTCAGGTTTGCTTCTATGTTTTTATGAAGAGTATTAGACCCTCTTTTTTAAGACCTCATGTGCACTCTTAGGAAGCAATAAGATAAAATATGGAAATTCGGATTAAAAGAAAATGTTTCCAAAAATGGTGAACTATCCTATTAAGGGGGGTGGAGGGTCCCTAAAGACAACAATGATGAGATAAAAATAATCCTAAGGAAAATGTCAATCTAATCGGAGGGAATGAAACAAGTAATTGACTATTTGAGTATTCATAATGAAAAATGGGAATCTAAGCAAAAAGACATGAAGTTCAAGCTTCAATATTTTGGACACTAAAATATGACAAATTTACCATTTATTATGAAATCCACTATAATATCATCTTAAGTATCACACAAAGCTCTCAATCCATGGCAAAGCTTCCAAATGTTTATATAGATTCAATGAAAGACCATGTACTTCATTTTTATATCTCAAATAATATATTGAAAACTAATTTTGAAGTGTACTTGCCTTTATATCAATTTTATTAAACAACTACAATAACTATATAAAAATTTTACAATATATTTTTATTATAAAAATATAAAAATTTTAATATTTTTTGTGATTTTGAAAAATACATATCATATCAATTTCTTTTTATATAATTAAATAATAGTTAAATGATTTTTTTCAAAAAAAAAAATTAATAATAAATGAAAGTAATATTTTGCAATCTCTATAACTAATCATGTCATAAATAGAGACTAACAACAACAAGAGCCACACTTTGGCAATGTCACCACAGTATTAATAGTTATTGCTATAACATTAAAGCTATAACGAAAAAAACTAGTTTGTTTGATCTTTAGCTAACTTTGAGTATCATCACATCACAAAATCATGTTCTCCATTATTAAGTTCCATAAAATTAACAAATGTGACTATTAGATATGGTGTAAATTATTTGTATATGTATCTTAACCTTTTTTTGTTTTCTATTTTTTACTCTTACAAGATTAAGTTCAAGATTGTATATTTGATGTTTATATCTGTAAATATAATTTTTAATAAATTTATTGATTTCAGATAATATTTTAAAAATTAGAAAAATATTTGAAAAGTCACCAGTGAGACGTCAAAAATAAACAGCGAAAAAAGAAAAAATTATGTTAGTTTTTTTTTTTTTTAATCCAATATTTAAAGTAATATAAATTTAGGTAACACTTTGGAAGAGATGTAACCTTCGAACCACTTCCTGTACATATTAAAAACAAGCCACAATTTTCAATTTAGACGAATTTAAAGGTCTTTAAATTTCAATCTACCTACTGTTTTAAAAGTCCCAAAAACAATCCGTAAAACTCTAATTTCTTGACAAACTCCAATATTTATTCATTGGCGATATAGAACCACTTTAAATTTTTCTTTTGCTAGCTTAATAGATTTTCTTTTTAATTCAAACTAAAAGATGTTCAGCATTTCTGCTAACTGCTATCAGAGATAATATAATCAAGAGGGTCATTGACTCATTTTAAATTTTCAATATATGTTTCCTATACAAATATTAACCTTGTTTATGTAATTCATTCATCTTGTTTAAAAAAATATAGAAATAAAAATGAAATAAAATTATTTCAACCTCATAAAAAAATTAAGTCAGCCTCAAATTCATAGAATTAAAAACAAAATTTCAATGATTAAGTCATAACTGTAATTTTTCATTTGAAAATTAAAAATAAAATATTACATACTATATTTAATTAAAAAATTACATAAGTACCTATCAACAACATATAAAGAAAATAAAAAAAAGACCACATTATAATTAAAATCACACTTTCATCAAATTTCAATACAATACAATTGGACTATTAGTTAATCACGTAATCGACATGCAAAAAGAAACAAATGATTCCATTAATAAGAGCTGCCATTATGCCTGGAAAGGTATCTGTCCATATCAAAAGAATTATAAAAGAAATTATATGCCATGTTACAACATAAGGCATCAGCCTTATACTACATGCAAGCAAATGTAAAAACTAGGATAAACAAATCTTGTATCGGGAGTCACTGGTGAGGTTCATGGTGTGTATGTAAGCCAAATAATAAGGAATTTTTGTGACCATTTGCATCTCAACATACTTAAATTAAGAGCAATTTTCTGCCAGCATGCATAGCTGGCATAGTATACTTAGAGGAGGGAAATCATTGATATACAACAATCATTCAAAGATCATTTTTATAAATATCGATAGTTAGTAGGATGGGCATTTCATCAAAAAAACAACCTTAACAAAAGACATGTTTCAAAATGCATTCGAATATAAAATATAGTAAAACAACTTTCTATTAAAAGACTAGATATTTGAACAAACTATGGGCATCAAAATAAAACCTTAAAATGCATATAGAATTTCATTCACACCACGTCAAATGAAATATATGATAGTTTTCCATATTAAATTCACTACTCAAAAAATGAAACATCCAATTGAAATAAACAGACTAATAAAACCAACAAGACCTACATCAGATCCTTTCAAAAATAATATAAAAACAAAAAAGAAGCTCGTTTTGAGAAAGGAACGAAGTAGGAATATGATGATTTTATAATCTAAAACATGTTCTAGGGGCAGAAAATGTTTAATAACAAATAAAACCGATGAAAAATGAAAGAAAATGCAAGTAGTTCATGTGCAATTACTGTAAAAATAGTTTACATAATCACATGTCTAAAGATAATATGCTTTAGCAGTTTAGAAGCAATAGTTCAAATTAGTCCAAAACATATGTACTAGACACTCATTGTCAACCGTACCAACTAAACAACATACTATACTAGCTTTGATCAAGACAGTCATTACCTTAATATATGAAAACTACAGAGCTAACAACAAGGGAAAAAAAAAGACAAATGCCCTAAAGAGACTACCCAGATTAGATTCAAACAAAACATTGAAACTACATCCAACACCTACAATAAAGCTCACTGGGATTCCAGACCCATTGGTTGAGAATGAGCCCCAGCTTGTTGCAGTTGGGTTTGCTCGTAATTCAAAGGCCTTCCGAATAAAATAATGTGTGGCTCAGGGCGATCAATGTAAAGGGTGGGTTTAATGAAACTGTATCCATTCTTGTCAAGATCTGAACCAGAGAATGTGTTATTTTGAGTATATTTGTTGATACTTGTGATGGCAGTGATAACATTAAGGAAGGATGGAGAGCTATAATCCCAAAGGCATTTCAATTCTGGAGTATCACTTTCAAGTACTAGCTATTGTCAATATTAAAATTCTCAAACATGTGGCTCTAGTGTTCTTAGATATGATCGATATAGTTTTCACCAATATTAAATAACCCTTAAATTTTATGTGACAACATATCATTCTTTTAAAAGGGGAAATTTTAAGAAATCATTGTTCTATATATCTTGATTTCTGCAAATTTGGCTAGTAAAGAGTCCAAAGATCATTTTTTTCTGCCAAACACTGCCTAAGTTCGAAAATCACTCCCACTGGCATTTATTGCTTTCTTTCTGAAAACAATATTCAAATCACAGTAGGTTGCAAGCACATGTATTCCATCATGAAACGCTATATCTGAAAATTCAATTTTACCGTCATACTTGTCCATCCTTGTATTAATTTAAGTCACAACAATGAAACATGTTGGAAGCTTAAATGCTCTTTATTTTCAAAGTATCGATTTCAAATACCAAGTACCAAAATAGATAATCCATTCTGGGAAGCAATAAGAAACCTCCATGATATTTCCACTGAACTTTGACATGACATATTTCCATTGAACTTTGACATGATAGGTTCCCTGCCCAGAAGCTTGCAAATGTATATGGTTCCACCTACCCTTCCCGTCGCTTCAAGGTTCTAGGGAAAAAATAAATCCGGTGTATATCATTAGGGCTCCAGATTCAATAACATAGAAAATATATCTGATTCCTCTGAGTTTTTCAGGTTGTTGATGTTCTCGATATTTTCTGATTTTTTCATATCCAAGATTATGTTTCCCAACGTTTTCAGATATTTTCCCCAATATTTATGATAAATTTATTTATGGACCCTCAACGATATGTTCCCTAAAACGATATTTGCAACATTCTAATGCTTGAGAAATATCATTGACCACCAAAACATGTCTGAAATATTCATGTGACAACTTTAAAAGAGAGGATCTTTAGATATTTCCATGTCTTTGTTTGAGATAATGCTCACATTAGTGCAGCATACTAAGTTTGGAATTGGTTTGAGATTTTGTAGGAGACTGTTGAGATATTCTCTCAACCAACATCTTCATGTGTGAAGTTAGTTGAATCTCATTTCAACTATATATATGTGATGTATGTGTGTATGATGAAGTAATACAATTTATTGTTTTGTGTGTTAATCATGTGCACTCCAATTTCCAAGTGTCTTGATATCTGTGAGTACCATAACATGAGGCAATAAACAGCCTAACTCTTTGTCTCGCTCCCATTTTCTATGTACGACTGTGGTTTGCATTCATCTGAACCTGAACATGAGTGACCATCAGTTGATCATGTGATGTCACACCAACGTCGATGGCCAATAACAGCCTCTGAATGTGAAAGGCACAACAAAATACGGGGAAATATCTCCTGTCGATCTAGATTAAAAGGGCTGACAATGAAGCGATAGACAAATTCCCTGCAGCTAGTTGCTGAACCCAGCAAGATACAAGAGTAAAATTTAACATCACATTACTACTCACATAATTTGACTTCCACTCATGATAAATTCACATTAAAACTGTGTTCCTTGCCAATGTATTGTTTCAGGAATATTGATTATGCCATGGCTTTCAATTCTGTCAAAGGCTCTTCCAGAAGTAAAATTGATTTATATTGCCCATGGAAATGGAGCAGAAGATAAATCCCGGCACAAAACAAGCTAAGATGACAGCGCAAATTTCTTAGTGATTCAAAATTACTAAAATGCATTTAACGATAAGGAAAACAACAAATATGACTAAAATTAAAACAGACTCAGGTGATATTGCCTCTGAGATATCTTCAAAGGTATTAGTTTGTGGTGGATGAGGGAAAAAAGTTAGGTTAAGAAAATGAAAGCAGGGATTCGTACTGATTGAGTTTCATAGACATTGAATTTCTGTCACGAGAAACATTTATGTTCCACCTTCTCCTCCGGTTTCTCCCCACCGCTGCTCTTAATTGCATCTACATGTTTCAAACAGACACCGTTCTCCAACGCCATACTCACAGAAAGGGATTTTTTACCGATACTCCAAACGAAACGCCTGAAGTGTTGTTGATCAAGATCATTTAATTGTTTCGAAATTTAAAGGACGACGAAACTTCCAAAGCGCCTATGAATTCAAATACCTTCTATATTGGATAATCCAAAATTAGGTCCAGTACATCGTGCTGAAAATGAAGAAATTGCCACAAGTCGTTTTCCAATTTACAACATAAATTCAACCTCTCCATTCTTCCACGTCTTCCCCTGGCCTTTACTCAAAACCACCACCACCGATCGGCACAATGAATCAAGATCCACCTGTTGCTTATGCTACATACAACAACACCACACCGCCTAATTTTAAAGCTTGGATTTCATGGACACTACCGACTATGGTTATGGATAACTTAGGGATTTTTACTTTGTCAGAAAATCTGGAATCTGCAAATTCCTCTTACCTTGATTTAACAAGAAGTGGGGATCAGTTTACAAAGTTCATTAATGAATAACAACTATTTTACACCCTCCATCCCTACAACCCTACCATGTAACTACACGCAACAACATTCATAGGTGTAGAATTTAATTAGATGCATGCAAGAGTGTAAAGGTTGTATCGTGGCAGCTTCAGGTTGTGGGAACCTGGAAGTTTGGAACCAGGAAGTGTATTGTGGATAAGGTGATATTCATTAGTGCTTTCAACGATTAATGTAATCATCAATATCTTGATGCCTGGAGCCCTATCTAACTATATATATATATTTTGTGGATCAAGTGATATCATTAGCCCTTTCAGCCATTAATGTTATCATCAATATCTTGAATGCCTAGAGCCTCATCCAACCATATATATATATATATATATCATCGGCTATATACTAAAAACCAGGTATAAAAAAATTATGATCGGTAAGTAATGTTGTTGAAAATTTCAAGCTTGTCCTACGTCATCTCCACCTCCAACGTTGGGAAGCAAAGATCAAAGCTAACGTCAGCGGCCAAACACCAATCATCATTCAAATAATTGTTTTTTTTAAATACATTTAATAATAAAAAAATTAAAAAACTTTATAAAATTAAATTTTTTTACCGATATCGAGATGAATTAATACTAATAAGTGATTCATAGATGACATAATAAAAGACTAACCACAAAGATTTCCCATGATATACTAATTCATCTTTATCTAAATATTGCGTAATCCAAAATATGAATATATAAACTTTTCTCAAACTACAAAATGAAACAAGTTTTTTTTATTAGAAGCATTTATGCAAAGGAATATGTAAACAATTATGTTTATCGTCAAAGAAAATTTGGTTCGAACAAACTTGGAAGGAAGGGAGGAGAAATTGGTAAGGAGTTAGGTCTGTCATAATGAAATCATCTTTAAGTATCATACGAATCTCTCAATCCATGGCAAGGCTTCAACATGTTTATAGAGCTTCAATGAAAGACCTTGTACTTCATTTTTTATATCTCAGATATTGAAAACTAATTTCAAAGTGTACTTACCTTCATATCAATTTTATTAAACAACTACAACAACTATACAAATTTTTTACATTATGCTTTTTATAATAAAATATAAAAATTTTAATAATTTTTGTGATTTTGAAAAATACTTATCATAGCAATTTCTTTTTATATAATTAAATACTAGTTAAATTATTTTTTTATTTTTTCAAAAAACATTTTAATAATAAATTAATTTAAGTATTTTTTTTGCAATCTCTATAACTAATTATGCCATAAATATAGACTAACAACAAGAGTCGTCATGTGGCAATGTCTCTGCACCTGTTAATAGTTATTGTTATAACACTAAAGCTATATAAAATAAAACTAGTTTGTTTGATCTTTAGCTAACTTTGACTATCATTACATCAGAATATCATGTTCTCCATTATTAAGTTAAATAAAATTAACAAATGTGACTATTAGATATGGTGTAAATTATTTTTATATGTATCTTTACCTTTTTTGGTATTGGCTATTGGATTTTTTACTCACTCTTACAAGATTACGTTCAATTTAGATGAATTTAAAGGTCTTTAAATTTCAATCTACCTGCAGTTTTAAAAGTCCCAAAAACAATCGGTAAAACTCTAATTCTTAACAAACTCCAATATTTATTCATTGGTAAAGTAGATGTTTCACTGTAGATTTTGCTTTTGCTAACTTAATAGATTTTGTTTTTAATTCAAACTAAAATTATGTTCAGTAATTGTGCTAATTGCTATAATATAATCAAGAGGGTCATTGACTCATTTTAAATTTTCAATATATGTTTCCTATACAAATATTAACCTTGTTTATGTAATTCATTCATGTTTTTAAAAAAAATATAGAAATAAAATTGCAATAAAATTATTTCAACTTCATAAAAAAATTAATTCAACTTCACATTCATAGAATTAAAAACAAAATTTCAATTGTTGAGTCATAACTGTAATTTTTCATTTGAAAATTAAAAATAAAAATATTACTTACTATATTTAATTGAAAAAATACATAAGCCCCTACCAACAACGTATAAAGAGAATAAAAAAAAAGACCAAACTATAATTAAAATCAACACTTTCTACAAATTTCAATACAAGACAATTGGACTATTAGTCAATCATGTAGTCGACATGCAAAAATAAACAAATGATTCCATTAATAAGAGGTGCCATTATGCATGTAAAGGTATCTGTCCATATCAACATAATTATAAAATAAATTATATGCCATGGTACCACATGAGGCATCACTCTTATACTACATGCATGTAAATGTAAAAACAAGGTTAAACAAATCTTATATCGGGAGTCACTGGTGAGGTTCATGGTGTGTATGTAAGCCAGATACTAAATGTAGTTTTGTGACTATTTGCATCTCAAAATACTTGAACTAAAAGAAATTGTCTGCAGTCATGTATAGTATACTTAGAGGAGAGGGAAATCATCCATATACAACTATCACTCAAAGATAATTTCTATAAATGTCGATACTGGGTCGGATGGAAATTTCATGAAAACAACAACCTTAACAAAAGACATGCTTCAAAATGCATTTGAATATAAAATATAGTAAAACAACTTTCTATTAAGAGACTATATATTTGAAAAAACTATGGCCAACAAAAGAAAACCTTAAAATGCATATAGAATTTCATTCACACCATGTCGAATGAAATATATGATAGTCTTCCCTTTTTAAATTCACTACTAAAAAATGAAGCATCCAGTAGAAATAATAAGACTAATAAAACCAACAAGACTTACATCAGTTCCTTTCAAAAATAATATGAAGACAAAAAGGAAAAGCTCGTTTTGAGAAAGGAACAAAGAAGGAATATGATGGACTAATAATAAAACATGTTAGAACATGTTCCAAGGGAAGAAAATGTTTAATAACAAATAGAACCAATGAAAAATGAAAGAAAATGCATGTAGTTTGGTATACGGTATATCTGTTAATAGTTCATGTGCAATTACTGCAAAAATAGTTTACATAATCACAATTCTAAAGATAATAAGCTTTAACATTTGAGAAGCAATAGTTCAAATTAGTCCAAAACATATGTACTAGACACTTATTGTCAACCATACCAACTAAACAACAGACTAGATCTGATCAAGAAATTCATTACCCTAATGTATGAAAACTGTAGAGCTAACTACAAGGAAAAAAAAGACAAATTCCCTGAAGAGACTACCTAGATTAGCTTCAAACAAAACATTGAAACTAGATCCAACACGCACAATAAAGCTCACTGGGATTTCAATCCCATTGGTTGAGAATGATCCCCAACCTATTGCAGTTGGGTTTGCTGGTAATTCAAAGACCTTCTGAATAAAATAATGTGTGGCTCAGTGCTATCAAAGTAAAGGGTGGTTTTAATGAAACTATATCCATTCTTGTCAGCAAATGTATCCATTCTTGTCAAGAACTGAACTAGAGAATGTGTTATTTTGAGTATAATTGTTAATATTTATGATGGTAGCGATAACATTAAGGAACATTGGAGAGCTATAGTCCCAAAGGAATTTAAATTCTGGAGTATCGGTTTCAAGTACTAGCTATTGTCAATACTAAAATGCTCAAACATGTGGCTCTAGGTGTTTTTAGATCTGATCGATATAGCTTTCACCAATATAAAATAACCCTTAAATTTTATGTGACAACTTATAATTCTTTTAAAAGGGGAAATTTTAAGAAATTATTGTTCTATATATCTTGATTTCCATAAATTTGGCCAGTAAAGAGTCCAAAGATAAAAAAAATTGCCAAACACTACCTAAGTTCGACAATCACTCCCGCTAGAATTTGTTGCTTGATTTTTGAAAACAATATTCAAATCATAGTAGGTTGCAAGCACATGTATTCTATCGTGAAACACTATATATGAAAATTCAATAATAACATCATACTTGTCCATTCTTGTATTAATTTAAGTCACAACATTGAAACATGTTGGAATTCTAAATGTTCTTTATTTTCAAAGTATCGATTTCAAATACTAGGTACCAGAATAGATAATCCATTCTAGAAAGCAATAAGAAACCTCCATAATATTTCTGTTGAACTTTGACATGACCTATTTCCACTGAACTTTGACATGACAGGTTCCCTCCCCAAAAGCTTGCAAATTTTTGCTGCTACAACTACTTCCCCGAAACTTTTGTATTTTAGGGCCCCTCCTTCTTTCTTTGTTGTTTAAAACTTACTTAGACTAGTTTTCCAGTTCAAGGGATTCCATCCTACACTTAGGTTTTTTCCAAAAAGTTGAACAAAGAAGTTTTGGCTAAGTTAAAACTCATGTTTTAAAGCCGACATATCAGAGTAACTTGGCCAATTTCTCCAACGTATCGGAGGAACTCATCCAATATCTCTGACACGGTTGGTTTGGGAAAAAGAAGTTTTTCATAAAGCACCGTTTCGGCACAACTCGACGAAACTCGCCGACACGGTTGAGAGTAACTCACAAGTCACTTCCGAAACGATCGGAGAGATCAATGAATGTTTCCAATGCATGAAGTTGTCAAGTGTTTCAGGGAAACTCGATGTTTTCCGCCAATACGGTCGCATCCAAAGTAAAAACGATCGATTGTCTAAGCACCGAAAAATCCAACCAAAAGAAACTCATGAGTTTCCACCGATGCGGTAGGAGGTGCATGAGAGTCTTATCAGATGCAAACTTTTAGGCCAACTTGGAATTTCACGCCCAAACGGTCGAAGGGGACTCGTGAGTTTTCTCTGAATCATTCGGCAGTTTGAATAAAGAAGCGCGATCTTTCGAACTCGCCGAAACATTTACAAGTCCCGTGATCGGATATTTTGGGGTAAAGATGTCGATACTATCGGCACGATATAAAAAATGTCACTGACACTGTCGAAATAATTCAAACGTTTTCATCGATATTATCGGCATCACAATATCTTCTGATTCAACCAAAAGTCTTCACGCCAAATGGCGTTTCGCCAACCACTTTATTAAATCACCCAACAACCGTGTTAAATAATCCAGCAGGAACATTAATGGCTTTTTTGTTCGTTTTTTTTGCAATACCATTATTTCTGTGTTTTCTATAATGATGCATATTTCTTAGTATTAATCTATTTGGTTATTTAAAACAATTGTGATATTACTAATTCACTTCTCATTTTTGCATTTATGTATCACAGGTGTATTTTTCACCAAGTCATATTAGCCCATTAAGAAGAACGTGAAACAAACACAGAAACAAGGGATTTTTAAAATGACTAAGAAGTGGCACGCATGGAGACGTAGTTGTTGATCTTGCAAGTACTGGAGCCAATGAAATACAAAGTCATTGCTGAGGAGGCTAGCGCATGGGAAACATTTGTCTCTAGCATGGCAGTGCCCACATAAATTTCGTCTCTTGTGGAACCATTTGTATTTTCCCATGTAAAGCACTAAAAGACAAATTGTGGGAATTTCTAGGGTTAGGGTAGGTCAAAGGTCACAAAATGACAAATTTAGATTGTAATAAATAGAGGTATAAAGTACAATAGAAGGACTTTTGGCTGGCATAAGAGAGGTTGGACTATTTTGTAAAAGAACTAATTCTTTTCTAATAAGAAAGATTGATTTGTTGGAACAAAGGCCTGCACAGAAATTTGATTGGAATGTGTGGAATGCATCATGTGGAATTGCTTCTTCTTGGTTCTGTACATTACACAGTGAGATTGTTCTAACTTCTTGGAACTAATTCTTTGGTTATGAATGGATTCGTTGTCCATATAAATGTCTATGTAATGAGTGAGTAATAAATGGTTTCATTATATCAGAGCTATCTTTGGTATTATTTCTACTATGAATGTGAATATTATATTGAAACAGATACCTGTGAAATTAGTATGAGCCGTTACAGTTTATTACTCTAATTCTAAATCTTCACCCTATATGGATAGGATAAATTAGAATATGATAAATTAGCTTAGTCTTAGATTTAGAAGAATAATTGAGAAGGCGGGAACGGTAAGATGAGAGGTAAGAACTTGTGCATCACTTGTGGGGTTTATGCTTATCAATTATATGCAGTTAGGCACTTGCATCTCATATTTAAAAAGAAAATTACATAAACAGTGGATCAAACTGTAACCGGTAAATATTTAAACAACTTAATCTATGGTAGCCAAACCGTTAACTGGGAGAATTCCCCACACCAAACGGTGGACGATCTAATTGGGATTGTTTATCGGGGAGAATCCCTACTGTCGATACCTAGTATTTTTCCAAACATCAATAGATTTGGCGCTAGAAGGAGGGTCTCCAGTGCATGGATGGTAGAGGAAATCCATTTGTGAGACAATTTTCTATTGGAAATACATCTGAAACAACTTTCCTTGAAGATTTCATTCTTGAAATTGAAGAAAAAGAAAGGGTAATTTCTAAAGGAGAAGATTCAGAATATTTATACGCTGTCTCGTTTGAAGAATTTGATCATTTTCGAAGGTATACAAGATCTTACGTCAAGAAACTCAGAGGATTGAAAGTAATTCCCACATTACCCAGGAGGCAAGCTCCCAAGAAAGAAGTCTCATACACTAAATATTCATTTCTAGTGGAAAATTTGGAAGAATTGGTGGATTTATCTATCTAAGAAATCACTCAACCTCTTGATCAGTTCAGACCAGAATCCCCTATGTCTCAAGCCTTTCTACATTCTCCACCACAATCTTCGCTTCGAGTTATGTCCACTTTAAATCAACCTGCATGGAGAGCCAAGATGCCACTTATCCCGGACGCACCTTTACATGATTTACCTAAGTACCCAGAGCGAGTGCTACCAAAGTTTGATCTTGGAAAGGGTATCTCTGTTGAAGATCATCTGAAAATATTTTATCTCGCACTAAGTCTTCTCAATGTTGAGCACGAAGACGTTGTCTGCAGACTGTTCCCATATACTTTCGATCCCAGAGCGTCTTCATGGTATTTCTATCTATATGCTAACTCAATAGAAAACTAGGATACATTTGAGAGAATATTTAGAAGTAAATTCGGCAACCAGAAAACCGTAGCCACACTCTTGAAAGAGTTATTGTAGAATATTATACTACAACATTATACCCACCTATAGCAATGTTTGTGAAAAGGGCAGATAAGCCCACGCTGGTAGAAAACTATGAAGAAGCCAAAAGGGTGGAAGTTGATCTTGATAGTATCACAAGACATACTTCAAAACTAGAAGTGAAAACAACAGCCAGTAAAAAACCTTTGTTGTTAACTAGGCATAAAGAAGAACATTCGAATGAGCTAAAAATGTGGTGAAAATGGTGCAGAAATTATCAAACAAGATAGTAGATTTGGAAAAGGAGAAGGGAGCTAATTCATCGAGAAAGCCATTCAAACCTTACTACAAGAAAAGATAAGAAAGTGGACAACCTCAACCGCCTCTAATTAATTCTGTTGTTTTAAATTTTAATGAAGTGGGCATGGATCATTTATGTACTTTTCGTCAAGAACACCATTCTGAAAAAAAAATTCCACAATGGATAAATTCGATGACTTTGGTTATGAATCAATTATTAGATGCTCAGCTGGCAGATCCAAAATAAGAATACCAAACTAATGAATGGGAAGAAACAATAGAATAGACCACAATGGTATTATGGTATTGGGCACCCACATTGGGATTGTACAAAGATGAGCAGGACGAGGAAGTCCAAGTATCATCAGTTAATGTTACAACTAGGAGTAAAGGACTGGTGGTGGATCAAATCTTAGTGCTTCCTAAAACAAAGAAAATAAAGGAAACCTTGAAGAAAATTATCAACACTACTCAAACACAACATAAGGTTAATCCGGAAAGCATGAAAGAAAATAAACCAGTAATTGATAAACCTGTGAGAAATGTGGTAAACAAAACAAAAAAAAACTAAAGAGTATAACATGGGATATGATATTGTGGAAGATATCAAGAAAACCAAAGCAAATATCTCTTTATTTGAATTATGTAATCTACCTCAGCAAAGAAACAAACTACTGAAATCTTTTGACCCACAACCAAGCAATACTTCAGAATCCATTGAATCAAATACTGAGATTAATGAAGCAAGCATTAGTGGTAAATCAAAATCCAATAATTTGCCTTTTCTGTTAACATTTGAATTTTTTAATGATAATGTTCATAATTGTTTGGTGGATTCTGCAGCCCATTCAGCTAGATAGGTATATTGTTAAGGTTATAGGGGAGATGAAAGATATGTAAATTAGACTGTCTGCATATCCTAGAGTGTTTCATTTCATAGACATCATGGTGGTAGATATACCCGAGGCTTATGGATTAATATTGAGCAGGGACTGGTCAATGAAACTTAATGGTTATTTTGCAACTGATTGGTCTCACATGTGGCTCCCATACCAAAACATTCAAAATTAGATTAAGATACTGAGGGAACCACATATGAAATAGAATGTGACTCAGTTGGAAGGAAAGAATGAACCAATCAATTTATCATCTTCGGTTTTGGGAAATTACTTTTTAGACCTTGAACCAGGGAATTATCAAGCCGAGGAAGTCAGTGAAGAATTAGACACATAGTCCGGTCTCCTTCGATTTTCACGCACTGATGATATTGATTGTGACATAGTAAATTTAGTTACTAATGTAGGGAATGATACTAACCAAGTAGTTTTAAAAGATAGATTTTGGATTTTATATTTTGATGGTTCTAAAACACGAGGGATCAGGGGCCTGTTGTGTCCTTGTTGATCCTAAAAGAAATAAACATTACCTCTCTTGTAGGCTAGAGTTCGAATGTACAATCAACACTACATAAGCTCTAGTTCAAGGTCTGAAGAAAGTCATTGAGTTAAATGTAAAAATTTTGAAATATTTTGGTGACTCTAGACAAAATCCCTTTCAACAACAACTTAGAGAAACGCACCCTACGCTGGAGCCTTTGATCCAAAATTAGTTGAATAAGCTTGGCCTTTCAAACTTCAAGATTTACAAGGACGGGAAGAAATGTTTCCTGTAAATGACCTCATTCTCCAACATTACTTCACTTAGGTTGTAGGAATACTTTGTACATAAATAAAACTTTTCTTTTCTTGGTTCTTTTTAGTTTTTTTTCTTTTATGTTTTACCTTGATTCATAGCCTTAGTTTTGTTTGGTTTTAATAAACCAGCTCAATATTTCACGCTTTGAAATATAGGAATCTGAATAATCTCTTAAGTCTTTGAAATCAAAGAACTACTTACAGATGTGTGGTGAAATTTGATCAAATATGAGATTCTTTAATAATTGACAGGTTGTAGAAAGGGAAGTTCAAGTACACATTGGATTCATTATAAACCTTGTAAAATAACTAAGACTCGTGAGGTCTAGAGTACTATCTTGGGGCTCCATCCATTCTCACACTAATATTTGTCTTAGGAAGTCTACCATGATAGAACCATGGAAAGGAAGCGGGTCTGACGGATGTATGGCATTTAAAATAATCCCATGCTACAAATCAAAAGCCAAAAGCCTTATATTAAGGAGTCAAATTTAGGAGACATATAGTCTCCATCAAAGAAACAATTTTGAAGGAATAAACCATCAAATCAAAAATATTGCTTAAACAACAAATTTTAGGAAGGTTCTTCTCCATCCGTGACTTTGAAACAAATTTATCACTCACACAAAAGGATACTATGGAAGGAAGAACCCATACCAAAATTCTCAAAGTGGAAGAAATCAAAGAAGATTCAGAAGACAAATGACATTTAAAAGCAAAAGCATTAAAAGAATGTTAATAGCATGGGAATGAGGAACAAATGAATACATATGTCTAACCTTGTTATGATCATGTGGAGTCATATCTAGTGGCAACCAAAAGACATAGGCAAAGTGAATTTCATATTTTGGCCCCAGGAGAGTTATCAAGACTCCTGGTTCTGGTTACCCTACTCCCAAAAAGATGACAACCAAAGTGATGCACAAAAGTTACATCCCTGGATAAGTTTCATCTTTTAAATAATCTCGGGTAATACATTGAATAAATTGTTGTATATTCACATCTAGTACCGTGTAGCAGTTTTTTTTTCCAAAGATAGTTTTTTCAGATATCCGTGTTCACCAACTAGTCGCAAATTGTTGTTGTTGCAACTACTTCCCCAATTTTTTGTATTGTATGGCCCCTCCTTCTGTATTTTTTGTTTTAAACTTACTTCGACTAGTTTTCCGACTCAAGGGAATCCATCCTACAAATGGGTTTTTTCCAAAAAGTTGAACAAAGAAGTTTTGGCTAAGTTAAAAACATGTTTTACCGCTAACATATCAAAGTAACTTGGCCAATTTCTCTGATGTATCGGAGGAACTCAGCCAGTATCTCTGACACGGTCGGCTTGGGGAAAATAAGTGTTTCGTAAAGCATCGTTTCAGCACAACTCAACAAAACTCGCCGACACGGTCGGGAGTAACTCACGATTCACCTTTGAAACGATCAAAGAGATCAATGAATGTTTTCAATGCAGGAAGTTGCCGAGTGTTTTGGGGAAACTCGATGTTTTCTGTCGATACGGTCGAATCCAAAGTAAAAAGGACCAATGGACTAAGGATCGACAAAGCCAATCGAAAGAAAGTCATGAGTTTCTGTCGATGCGGTCGGAGGTGAGTGGGAGTCTTATCGGATGCAAAGTTTTAGACCAACTTGGAGTTTCATGTTGAAACGTATGGAGGGGACTCATGAGTTTTCTCTGAAGCATTCGGCAGTGTGAATAAAGAAGCGCAATATTTTGAATTCGCCAAAATAGACGCAAGTCTTGTGATTAGAGATTTTGGGGTAAAGATGTTGATACTATACGCAAGATATAAAAAATATCACCGACACTGTCGAAATAATTCAAACATTTTCGCTGATATTGTCTTCACCACAATATCTTCTGCTACGACCAAACGTATTCGCGCCAAATGGCGCTTGACCAAACACCGCATTAAATCACCCAACAACCATGTTAAATAATCCAGCATCCACATTAATGTCTTTTTTGTTTGTTGTTTTTTTGCAATACCATTATTTATGTGTTTTCTACAATGATGCATATTTCTTAGTATAAATCTCTTTGGTTAATTAAACAAATGTGATATTACTAATTCACTTCTCATTTTTTCATTTATGTATAACATGTGTATTTTTCACCAAGTCAAATTAGCCCATTAAGAAGAACGTGAAATAGACACAAAAACAAGGGATATTTAAAATGACTAAGAAATGGCACGCATGGAGACGTGGTTGTTGACCTTGCAAGTACTGGAGCCAATGAAATACAAATCCATTGTTGAGGAGGCTAGCGCATGGGAAACAATTGTCTCTACCATGGTTGGGCCCACATAAATTTTGTCTCTTATGGAACCATTTGTATTTTCCCATGTAGAGCACTAAAAGACAAATTATGGGAATTTCTAGGGTTAGGGTAGGTCAAAGGTCACAAAATGACAAATTCGGATTGTAATAAATAGGGGTAGAAAGTACAATAGAAGGAATTTTGGCTGGCATAAGAGACGATGGACTATTTTCTAAAAGAACTAATTCTTTGCTAATAAGAAAGATCAATTTGTTGGAACAAAGTCTTGCATAGAAATTTGCTTGGAATGTGTGGAATGCATCATGTGGAATTGGTTCTTCTCGCTTCCATACATTATACAGTGAGGTTGTTCTAACTTCTTGGAACTAATTCTTTGGTTATGAATGGATTCGTTGTCTATGTAAATGTTGTGTAATGAATGAGTAATAAATGGTTTCATTATATTAGATCTATATTTGGTATTATTTCTACTGTGAATGTGAATATTATATTGAAACAACTACCTGTGAAATTAGTATGAGCAATTCCAGTGTATTACTCTAATTCTAAATTTGCTCCCTGCAAGGATAGGATAAATTAGCTTAGTCTTAAATTTAGAAGAATAATTGAGAAGGCAGGAACGGTAATACGAGAGGTAAGAACATGCACATCACTTGTGATGTTTCTTCTTATCAATTATATGCATTTAGGCACTTGCATCTCATCTTTAAAAAGAAAATTACATAAATAGTGGTCTAGATCGTAACCGATAAAGATTTAAACAACTTAATCTACGGTAGTTGGACCATTAACCAAACAGATTCCCCACACCAAACGGTGGATGACCTCATTCGGATTGTTTATCGGGGAGAATCCCTACTATCGGTACATGGGATTTTTTTAGGGATCAACACACATGTATATGGTTCTACCTTCCCTCCCCGTCACATCAAGGTTCCAGGAAGAAAGTCTACCTGGTGCATATCGCTAGGGATCCAGATTCAATAACATGGCAAATATCTATGATTCCTCTGAGTTTTTCAGGTTGTTGATGTTTTCAATATTTTCTGAGTTTTTCAAATCCAAGATTATGCTTCCCAATGTTTTCAGATATTATCACTGATATTTCTGATGAATTTCTTTATGGACCCTCAGCTAAATGTTCCCTAAAATTATATTTGCAACATTATAATGGTTGATCATTGACCACCAAAACATGGCTGAAATCCTCCTAGGACAACTTTGAAAGAGAGGGTCTTTAGAGATTTCCATGTCCTGGTATCTATGAGTACCATAATATGAGGCAATAAAAATCCTAACCCTGTGTCTCACTGCTATTTTTCTTTGTACGGTTGTGGTTTACTTTCATCTAAACCTGAACATGAGTGACCATCAGTTGATCATGTGATGTCACACCAACGTCGATGGCCAATACCAAACTCTGAAAGTGAAAGGCACAACAAAAGATAGGGAAATATCTCTTGTCAATCTAGATTAAAAGGGATGACAATGAAGTGATAGACAAATTCCCTTCAACTCGATATTGAACCCAGCAAGATCTAAGAGTAAAATTTAATAGCACATTACTGCTCATGTAATTTGACTTCCACCCATGATAAATTCACATTAAGACTGTGTTCCTTGCCATGATGTATTGTTTTAGGAATATTGATTATGCCATGGATTTCGATTCTGTCAAAGGCTCTTCCAGAAGTAAATTTGGTTTATATTGCCCATGGAAATGGAGCAGAAGATAAATCTCAGCACAAAACAAGCTAAGCTGACAGTGAAAATTTCTTAGTGAATCAAAATTACTATAATTAATTTAATGATAAGACAAACAACAAGTTTGACTAAAATTAAAATAGACTAACGTCATATTTCCTCTAAGATATCTTCAAAGGTATTAGTTTATGGTGGATGGGGGAAATAAGCTAGGTTAAGAAAACAAAAGCAGGGATTCGTACCGTTCGAGTTTCGTAGAGATTGAATTTCTGTAACGAGAAACATTTATGTTAATCCACCTTCTCCTCCTATTGCTCCCTGTCGTCGTCATTCATTTCATCTTCAAGTTTCAAATAGGAATCGTTCTCCAACACCACACTCACAAAAAGGGATTATTGACTGATACTCCAAACAAAAATCCTTAAGTGTTGTTGAGCAATATCATTTCATTATTTCAAAATTTAAAGGACGACAAAACTTTCGAAGCGCCTATGAAATCAAATACCTTCTGTAATGAGAATCAAAAATTAGGAGAGGAATATACAGAACATCGTGCTGAAAATGAAGAAATCGCCACAAGTTGTTTTCCAATTTACAACATAAATTCAACCTCTCCGTTCTTCTATGTTTCCCGCTGGCCTTTACTCAAAACCACCACCACTAATTGGCACAATGAATCAAGATGCACCTGTTGCTTCTGCTACATACAACAACACCACACCACTTGCTTTTAAAGCTTGGATTTCATGGACACTACCGACTATGTCTATGGCTATGGATAACTTATGGATTTTTACTTTGTCAGAGAAATTGGAATATGCAAATTCCTCCTACCTTGATTTAACAAAAAGTGGGGATCATTTTACAATGTTCATTAACGAATAACAGGTGGTTTTCACCCTCCTGCCCTACAACTCTACCATGCAACTACACGCAACAACATTTGTAGGTGTAGAATTTAGTTAGTTGTATGCAAGAGTGTAAAGGTAGCATCATGGTAGCTTCAGGCTGTGGGAACCTGGAATTTTGGAACCAAGAAGTGTATTGTGGATCAGGTGATATTCATTAGTGTTGTCAATGTTTAATTTTATCATCAATATCTTGATGACTCAAGCCCCATCCAAACCTGGAATTTTGGAACCAGCAAGTGTATTGTGGATCAAGTGNAATATATAATCATCTATATACTAAGAACCAAGTATAAAAAATTATGATCAGTAAGTAACATTGTTGAAAATTCCAGGCTTGTCCTACGTCATCCCCTCCTCCAACGTTGGGAAGCAAAGATCGAGTCTAACGTCAGCAGCCAAACATCAATAATCATTCAAATAATTGTTTTTTTAATTACATTTAAAAAATAAAAAAATAAAAACTTTATAAAATTGAAAACTTTTTCCCATATCCAGATGAATTAATATTAATGAGTGATTCATATATATCACATGTGGTGACATAATAAGATACTAACCACAAATATTTCCCTTGAAATACTAATTACTTTTTATCTAAAACTAGATTTTTGATACAGGTCGTGCCCAGGTGCACGTTGGGGACAACAGTCGAGTACTGTTATGGCGGAATCATATAAGAAGAAACAACAAAGCAAGAAACACAGTAGGATGATAAGAAATATACACATAGACAATATGCAACAATTCGAACCAATTCATTATTTCTGCTCCATGAAAGATGTAGGAATCAGATAGATGATCAGAAAGATGTCTATATTACATAATGTACATGCTTATATAGGATTCTGAGACGTTTGGGTGACTACACACTACATTCAGTTACAAGGATTTATAACGGTCAGAAGTTCAATGGTCGCAAAGCGTGTTGGTATGTTGTATTCGAGGCGGACCAGTCAAGGGCGAACCTGTCGAATGCGAACTTGTTGGTTAAACACGTCAAGGAAAACCTATCGAAGGTGAACCCGTTGGCTTCCAAGGCGAACCTGTCGAAGGTGAACCTATCAGCCGCTGGTTGGATCTTTCCTCCCTCCTTAAAAAACAATGGTCTCCATTTTGTATTCTTTTAAGTGAGGAAACTTGTCGGTGACTTCATTAGCAGAGTACCATTTTCCTTGTGTGGGGATTTGTCCAGCTTTAGCCACTTGAAACAAGGGAATATAGTTAATCCTTGTAAGGAATATGAGTCGTACCACAATGGTGTCGCAAAGAAGAGGTTCCTGAACATCTGGATGGATGTCTTTGGGTTCTGTTATCTGCAAGTTGTTCTGTTCCAACAAAGGTGCATGGAATGGTCGAAGTAGATCTACATTGAAAACTGGATGTAGGCCAAGGCATACAGGAATGTCGAGCTGAAAAGTGTTTTCTCCGATCTGTTTAAGGATACCGTATGGATCATATTGCAAAGGTTTCATCTTCTTGTATGGACCAGTGAAGCGCTCCTTCTTTAGATGTAACTAGACTTGATCCCCAATTTGGAATGAATGAGGAATATGATGCTTGTCGTGTCAGGCCTTAGCTTTTTCATTTGCTTGTTGCAACATCTCTTGTTCTTGCTTCTAAATGTAGATTTGATATCTAAACTTCAATGCTTTCTTCAATTCTCGTCCTTCGAAGTCGGTGTCGTTCGACTATGTCGAGGAACTGATTAAGTCAATAGGCGTTGAAGTTTGAAATCCATAACATATCTCAAATGGACTCTTTCCTGTAGAGCTTTGTTGAGCACGAATGTAGCTGTGTTTTATGTATGGAAGGTTTTTATCCCATATTCGACAATGCTTGTGGATGTACATGCGAAGCAATTGTACGACTAAGCGATTTAAAACTTCTCTATGTCTGTATTTCTGTGGATGGAAGGCTATCGACAAAGTAAGTCTCGTGTCGAGCTATTGCTAGAGAGTTTGTAAAAAGGTGCTGACAAATATAGCATCTCTGTCAGAAATAATGGTCGTCGAGAGGCCATAGTGTTTCCACACATGTTCAAAGAAGAGATGGGCATTTTGTTGTGTTGCCGTATTCTTCTTGCATGGTATGAGTATAGCCATCTTGGAAAATTTGTCAACTACTACTAGTATCGCGCCATGCTAATGTTTGGTAGTAGGATATCTCGTCAAGTAGTCCATAGAAATAGATTCCTGTGGTCAACTAGGAACTAGAAGGGGTGTATACAGTCCTTGTTGTTGATTCGACAGTTTAGCAATGGCACAAACCATGCACGATCGAATATACTTGTTGATGTCAAATTTAAGTGAAGGCTAGTAAAAATAATTTTGGAGGGTAACATGTGTTTTTGCAACTCCAAAATGTCTTGTAGTCTTGTTGTAGTGCGCGTCCCAAATGAGCTTCTGTCGGTGCTCACCAGTTGGTACACAAAGATGTCCAAGATTGTATAGCAAGGTATCTTTCAGGAAGTAGCCGGCAATCGACAACTTGTCAATCTGAAGCTATCGATAGATTGTAGAAAAATTGCAATCTACCAAATACAATTGCAGGCAAGTAGTGGTGTCATAACCCTGGATACTCATCACTGTAAACAGTAGAGTAATGGGTGGTCTATTGAGACAATCGGTTGTGGCATTGGATTTGATTTTCCGATACTTAATTACCAACTGAAATTGTTGCAGGTAATTGATCCACTTGAGTTGTCAGGTTGTCTGTAGTTTCGACTAAGTTGGAGCGAACTGCAAAGGTTTATGGTCAGTGAGGATGATCGTTTCCTTTCCAAGAATGTAGTGTCTCCATTGCTTGAGAGCTTGCACAATGGCGTACAGTTATTTTTCATACGTCAAGTACCTTCTAACAATGTCGCTGAAAATCTCGAAATGAAACGCGACTCGGTGACCTGACTGAGTGACCATTGCACCAAGGGCATAGTCTGATGCATATGTCTCAATCTCAAAGGGCTGATGCAAATCAGGTAACACAAGTACTGGTGTAGTACAAAGCTTGTTTTTTATTTGATCAAAATATTTTTGTTATGTCGGTGTCCATTTGAAGACAATTTTCCCATTTGCTTTTGTCAACTGATTCAAAGGCCATGCGATGTGGCTGAAGCCAAGTATGAATCGTCGATAGGAATTATCCAAACCAAGAAAAATTCTTAGTTCATGAATGTTTTGAGGAATGGGCCAGTCTTTGAGGATCTGTACTTTTTATGGGTCAACATGAATGCCTGTAGAGTCAATTACATACCCCAAATATTTGATGTTCGTCATCGCAAATGAGCATTTGTCCATGTTCAGATATAATCGATGTTGCTAGAGAGTGTCAAAAAATAGTCGAATTTGTCTGACATGTTCTTCCCATGATCGACTGAAAATCAAGATATCGTCAAGATAGGCAATGACACATTTACCGATGAAAGGTCGTAGAAGGTCATCCATATATCTCATGAAGGTTGTAGATGCATCGGTTAAGCTTGAAAGGAATGACTAACCATTCAAACAATCCTTCCTTGGTCTTGAAATTCATTTTACATACATCGGTGGACTCGATTGGAATCTGGTGGTATCCCGACTTGAGGTCGAGTTTCATAAAGAAAATAACACCTTTCATATTGTCGATGAGTTCATCAATCCGTGGAAGAGGGTATCTGTTCTTCACTGAAATTTTGTTGAGAGCCGGATAGTCAATGCACATGCACCAAGTCCCGTCTTTCTTTGAAACTAGGACAACTCGACTTCCCCAAGGAGAGGAGCTGGAGCGGATATGACCCTTGTCAATCAAATCCTGGATTTTTCTATGAAACTCTTCATTTTCGAGAATGGATCTTCTGTAAACATACCCATTAGGTAAGGAAGAACCAAGAACAAGTTCAATGGAGTGTTTTAGCTAACAGTACAGAGGTACTCCTTCTGGTGCTTGAAATATGTTCTGGTATTTTTCAAGAATGTTGTTGATTTGTTGTTGTTTTCAGGAGCTGTGTTGGTCGATGAGTCGACTCATTGTTGCAGTATTCCTGGAATGTTTAGGCTTGATCATGATTAATGTGAACTTTTGAGCATGATTGATAAGCTTCTTTGTTTGGTTGGCAGATGTCATAGCTACCATTGATGTGGGTTGTCACTCTGGTATGGCATAACATTGGTTTCGGATTTTGATAATCATCTTCTGAGGTCGTGATTGATATGTACCATGTACCTTCTGAGAGTTTACCGAATAGGGCATCAGCTACACAAAGCAGTGCCACGTCATAGTGTACTTCATCTTCAAAAGGCTTAATGAATTAGGCGAGTCGGCATTGCTGTGTGATCCTTAGTTCCTTCCCATCCTTCATCCAACCGATATTGTAAGGCTGAGGATGTGGAGTTGTGAAAAGACCTAATTTCTTCACAAGATCTTCAGAAATGAAGTTCTTCTGCCTACCATTATCCACAATCATATGTAATGGATTGTTATGAACCCATATCCGTTTATGGATTAGGCACTCTTGTTCCTCCTCATCGATGATGGTCGAGGTTGTTGGACTGGCCGAGGTCGAAGCCAAGAGGGGTGATGCATCTAGATCAAATTCTACTAGGGTTCTGTTGGACAAGTCGGATGTCGACAATTTTTCCAAAATTGTCTTCCGAGTTTTGCATTTTGACGTATCATGCCATGATGAACTGTGATAGTCACGCAATTTCCTAGTAGGATTATGTTTGTTGCGATCCCTCTTGTCTTTCTAAAAATTCTTCTTTTGATGATCGGGATTTGGCAGAGTCGACTGAGAAGGATTCTTGAACTTCTCAGAGTCAGTTGGCGACTTCTTGTCAGATGTTCGACATGTTGTCTTATTCGTGAAACGTGCTTTTCCTTTATGTTTAGCTTCAAGCTTGACTGCGTAATGAAATGCATCTGCAAGCGTACTGACATTAAGAAACTCCATCTCTTGTTGAATGTATGGAGATAAATTGTTGACGTACTTCAGGACAAGCAAATTCTCTTCTTCTTAGACGCTAAGTCTAGCCATGAGTCGATAGAACTCATCGGTGTAACTCTGTACGGACTGGTATTTCCATTGCCTTAGTTGTTGCCACTTCTTGTATTGTTGTTCAAGGTACTTGGGTGGGTAGAACTCCTTTCGGACATATTCGACAAATTTTACCCATGTGTCGATGGGGTCTTATTCTTTTTCCATCTTTGTTGATAGATTCTCCCACTAGCAGTGTACGAAGGTTAACATCTTCAAGGATGCAATGGTGATATTTTTTGCTTCGGAGAGTTGATTTACCGTGTAGTATGATTCCAATTGTTGTACCCAATTGTCAACGGATTCCGTGTCAATCTTGCCTTCAAGGTTCGGTATGTCCAGATTCATTTGCACTTTGAAGGGGTTGGTTTTGCCGGAGTGATATCGCATCGAGGATTCCTTGGAGTTTGCGGTGACTCTCATGAGAATCTCGGTGAACTGGGCAAACATTTCGGTTCACTGGAAATCCTGTTCTTTTTCTATGAGTTTCTCTCTCTTGTTAGTTGCATGGCTAAAGACATAATATGAATTGCTTTAACTTCCCTGAACTAAAATGGTTCAAGTGTAAAATGCATTGCCCAAAGTCTAGGCTTTAACTTCCTTGAACTAAAATGGTCCAAGTCTAGTCTAGGCTAGGATACACTACACTAGTGTAACCAACACCTCTTGGAGAAGGCTAAGCAAGTGTTTTAAAGCATTCATATGCCAGCTGGAAATAAGCCATCATTCCCCAAGATCATCATGTTTATTCAAAGGTCCTGCAAAAGAAAAAGCAAATGAAAGTAAAAGAGCTTGCGAAATAATATGAAAAAATGTATATATATATATATATATAAAGAAAAGAAAAGTAATGAAAAAAATACTATAAACATGCTCTTGCAGTATGACTAAACTTGTTGAATTCACCTAAGAATGACCATGTTTCCTCATCTTGAGTCTATTCAAGTCTAACCACAAGTCAAGTCACTTTCCATCCTTGTTGTTTCATTCATCTCCACCCCAAAGGCAATATTTATGGGAGTTCACAAATTCATTGCTTATTTTGATGTTTTTTTTAAAGATTTTATATTTGAATGAAGAAGCTATAGCTAATAATTTAATATTATTTCAATTTTTCTAGAAAATTTATTGGAGTTTATAAATTCAATGTTTATTTTGATGTTTTTTATAAAGATTTTAATTTTGAATGAAGATGCCATGGCCAATAATTTAATTTTTAACATATATAATAAATATTTTATAAATAATAATTCAAAATTTAGCTTATTTGGTTATTTTTATTTTAAATTTTAAATTATGATTATTAATGAAATAAAATTTAATTTACTATTTACACAGTGCAGATTAATATAAAATTCATAAGTAAACAATGTAATGCATTATCTAAAAATTCTATAACTATAAAGTAAAAAACTATTTTATGAACAAAATTTTGATGAAAAAAAATTGAAAAGTAATAACCACCAATAAATTGTGGATATTAATGAAATAAAATGTTAATTTGATATTCAAAAATGTAATTACCAAAATCAAAAGTTCAAAACACATAACAAGAGGACCTAAGATTCATATTACATATTATAATTACTTAATTTTTTCATGGTCAAACGTCAAAGTTATAAATATATAAACATACAAGTTTAATAATTGATGTATGAAAAAGAATGATTTATTAAAAAAAATCCATTAGAAACAATTATTATAAAAAATGACACAAATTATATAATAAAAAATTTAATAAAAAATTACTTATGTTATAGAAATAATTTCAAAACACACAATTATAAGTGTATCTTTTTCAATAATAGATATTTTTAGGAAAACTTGTTAAAAGATACTTGAGTAATGCCAGATGTATTTACTTGTGATTGTCTTACTGATATAGGATTTTCCATAAATATTAGATATAATTAAATGTAAATAGGTTTATTTTCTTGAAATCTATCCTTATCAATAGTAGGCATGTAGGGAGACTTTGAGGATGAAAAACTATTTTTTTCATTTTATGTAGATGATTTTAGTTCATATATGTTTGGTGTATCAAACTTGATAATGACTATTTTGTAGGTGTGTGAAAGGAGCATAGGGAAACCATTAAAATAGCTAGAGACACAACTCATTTGTGAGTAATCCATAACGTATTTTCAAGGGTGTTTCCACTCACATTCTCATTAAAGTATTTTCACTAGGCATATTCACAATCTAAGGCTTTTCATGGCATACCTATGACACACTAATCTGTGAGCATGAGCTAATGTGCACAAGATCCTTCTCCCGGTGTTGGTTGTAATTTATTTCTTATTTACTTATTTCTTATTTTATTTATTTCAAAGTTATTTCACGAGGCCCACTACTACATTTGGGGTCCAAGTTTGACATTTAAACTGATGTTGAAAGGCACAAATAATTTTTAGAGTAAAAAATATGTCATATGGGCTAGGTTTTTAGAAAAAAATCAATGGGACATTGATTAATCGACAAGTTAATCAAGACATCGCTTAACAGACGCCATAGGGCATCTTTAAGAAACGTCCTACGTAAGACATCAAACGTTGGCTTAAAATTACTTGACTTGTGAAAATACTCCAGATTACAGTGCATACTTGTGGAAGTATAACCATGCATGAAAGAGATGGTATGACCAGAAAAGACAATATTAGGACAATGCATTCACCATTTATACCCTCTATAGTTACCCATTCAAATATTTAACTTCCAACTATTTCTTTCCTCATGACCCTTGTAGAAGATGCCTTCAAATCCAAACATCTTCTTCCTCAAATTGAAATTGAAAGAAGATTTTCCAGATCCCAAGGAGAAATACTTGTACAATTTGTGAATTACAAACCAAAATAGAGCACCATGCTTTTCATCAATAATCAATAACTTTTATCCAAACTTAACCAAGGTCTATAGAGCTGCAAGACACCTTATACAAGAACTACCAACTACATAATGGAATAGGGACAAACTGTTGTTGAAAATATACAACAAAGTTATATATAAATTTTCACAACATGATGTGCCATAGATGGTGGTGAAGAGAATAAATATGATTAGCAACATTATTAGCAGTTCCTTGATGCCCTAGTCTCAGAGCTACGAGGAAGTTGACTGCATAAGATGGATATCGAGATCCCAACTGAAGCCTTGCTCTGATCTCTTTTTCTTAGGCCTACCGACAAGTAGTAGTTATAAGAGTTGGTTCTCAGAATCAATGCCCCCAGGGTCTATGTTGATTGTAAGACAACCAAGACGCATTTCCCGAGAAGTGGTCCTCAAGGTACCAAGGTAAGCTCATGAATTCATAGCAACCAATGCTTGTTTAAGCTTTCCCTTCTTCTTGCAACATGTTGTATGGATCACTATATGTGATCCCCTTCTAGCGAAAACCACAAATGTGAGGTCTATTGTCTTTTCTGATCTCCTCAATTCACCTCTATTCATTTTGATTTCTATGAGTTGGATTCAAAATATTGTGAGAAAATGATTGAACTATAAATATATATTATCATGCAAGATTACTACCATGTTACCAATATGGTATATGTAATTTATCCATATCAATATAATGCATCATTAATGGTGATCCATACATATATAACTTGAAACAGATTGAGAATAGAAAAGTGCTTCAAAGTGGGTGACGATGAAAAATCACACCTTACAAGGATGTGATACTTTTAAAAGGCCATATAGTCAAGATCATGGAAAATTTTAGGGGCAAAATTTAGCCCATGGGATTTTTGTTTTCCTTTTTGTCCAAAAAATGATTTGCCAATTTGCCTTTTTTTCAAAGATTATTAACTCAAATTTAATGGGATAAAAAAATTTCTCTAAAACTCAATAAAATTGTCAAAAAACTATATAAAGTCCTTAGAAATTTGAATATTTTTACAAAAAAATCATTAAACATTTTATGGTTGCAAATTTAAGAATTATTAATATTCTCCAAAGTTTCTACACTTCAAGAAAATTATGGATCCTTAAAATTTTCCTTGGTCAAGGGCATGCCAACATTCTAGTGTTCATAATCCATCTCTAGTTTTCTCTTCTATTGTCTTATATCTAGAGTTGTATTATAGAAATTTTGTAGTTAAGAATTATCCGTATAATTGTTTAAAACTAAAAAAATGATTAATTTCAACAATTAGGATTTGATCCCTTTCGAGGATTGGTAGATCCCTTTGTAATATGGATATATGATGGTTATTAGTGATTGAGAAGACATTTATCATGGATCATTCTATTTGAAAACCCGTAAAAAGAGAAGGATGTGAAAAAAAAGCAGAAATCCCCTACCCAATATTGGCCAGCTCATGGGTGGTCGCAGGAAACATTAAATGGTTTGAAAACAAAATAAAAATCCATGCTTATACTTGACCCCAAGATTTCAACCCGTGCGTTGGGCGCATTGGCAATCAACTATGATTAAAATCTAGTATGCAATTACAAGTTTTTAGCCAATATTTCAAATGCTTATGGAAATCATTATAACATGCATGTGTGTGCTTGTAATATGCATTTGCCTTTGTCAATGTTGGAGCACACCGAACAAATTAGTAATTCATCAAGTAAAAAATATTCAAAAGCTAATTGAAACCACAAAAAATTACCTGCTAAAACTTAATTAGTCACATATACGTAGTACACACTTATTCAAAACCAAAAAGACAATCATTCTACCAATTCCAGTAGTCATCCCTACATATAACAAAGCAGATGAGGGCCAATAGTAGGTTTTGAACATCTAAATGCACAACCATGGGAAAAAAATTGAACATAATAATTGTGATGAAATTAGGCATTAGCTAGACCAAATATTTTGAAAGGCCATTGGATGACCAAAACACAGTGAAGAGAATGAACTATTTCACATGAAAGCTTAAGAACCCTGGATAGATTAACTGGATGTTCAACATGGGAAAGCCATGTAAAATGATGGAGCAACTTGGTGACCCAGAGGTTGGTTAATAGTGGCAAGGCCCAGTGCCTCTCCGGAGCAAACTAAAGGTGAAAGCCTCACATCGTTTCCCCTTACATCCGGTATCCCTGCCCTTCGACATCACAAACCTATCGTGATGGAACTCATGAGTTGATTTCCAAATGTTGCGATCTAAATAGTCAACCACATATTAACCACCACATGTTGTTAGGATTTATAATCCTCCCTTGTCCAAACTGGTCCATTAGATTATATTTGCCTAACTTAGGAGCCATATAGTTATTATTGGGTCCACTAGTACCATTGGGTCCACTTGGCCTAATGGGGCCACATGTACCAGTCACTGGAGTTTGGGGAACACAAATAGAGGCTAGCTGCAACTGATTTCACATTCATTCATCAGTCTATGCGCATCCTAGACCAATCCCTACAATTTAGGAGCCACTGGGAGTGTCAGGACCAACCTTCTTCAATTATTGGTAGTTGGTGACTAGTCAAGATTAGTTATGTTTCAGTTACATTCAGTTAGATGTCCTCTAGTTCATTTAGTTCCAGTTGTTGGGCCAAGAAAAGTGGACAAGGGAGAATCCGCCACGCAAGTGCAAGAGGAAAAGCGGGCACGCGATGGAGAAAAGCAGGTAAAGGAAGAAGCGTGAGCGTAGAGCAGAGGAAGCTGCGACGAGGACCGGTGCAATGAGGAAAAGCACATCCAGAGTCGGTGGAAGAGGCAACTAGAAGAGCTAAAGTGGAAAAGGTAAAATTCAAGGAAGACTATAGAAGGACAAATCAGCGGAAGACTAACAGACAATTTTGCAGCTAATTATGACCTGTACAGATAGGCTGAAAGACGTTTCTATGGCTAGTTAAGGTTGTGGTTAATGTAATGAAGGACTTTTCCTGCCAAGTATGCCCTCACATTAATGTAATAGAAGATATTTTGTAGCTTCTTGCATCTGTAATAACTGAGTTGTACTCAGTCGACCTTGCATGGTGTTGTAAACACTATAAATAGGGGGAACCTTCTCTGTATAACAGTTAGATCATATTAGATTCAGTTAGCTTCAGTATTGGGTGGCTCACAAGAGGAGTCTAGTATAATTAGAAGGTTGTTGAGCCATGGATCTGTAGCTGAGTGCGCAGACCGTCTAGTAGGAGTAATTTGCAGCTGAGTGCGCAGACATTAAAGTAGAAGAGTCAATCCAGGCGATGTGCGGATCAGTAGGAGTAGATAGAAGCAATAAACCAGAGAGCATGAGAGAAATAAGACTTGAGAAAAAGACATATCTTAAGAATAGTCTGTAAGTCACAGACTGAAAGGTGATACCTATATCAATCATGTGAGATGAAGAGCACCTTGGTGGTTTTTCCCAGATGGGTTTCCACGTTATTTCCTGTGTTGATGTATGTTGAATATTGAAGGTTTATGTGGATGTTTGATTACTTTGTATTGTTTACAGTTGTTGTTGAATGTATGTCGTGATATTACCAATCAGTGAAGGAATGAATGAATGTTTAAAAGCATTGTCGACATGTTATTTATAATTTCCTGGTTAAATCGGCTAAGTTACAATATAAGTTGCATATTGTTCATTATAAGTAAGGAATCCATTGTGCCGCATAGTTGCGTCAGTTGTTAAGTAGTTTAAGGACAAGGTTGTGCCACGTGTCAATTATGGTACACAGTTTCACTTCTATCGCATAGTAATAGACTCCTTCCTCCTATCTGTGTCGAGCACCTTGGTCACGCACCAAGGGACTATAATCCCTCGCCAACTGCGAAAACATGGTTCTAGCAGTTACACATTAAGATATCTTGGGTAATACAGCGCCTACCTCGCGGGTGTTGCCTACTGAGCTTGCTCTGTCGGGCTTATATATTGTGGTGTTTTGTTGGTATTGTGTTTTTGTTGAACCTCAGGTCGAGACAAGAAGGAAGATTAGCCCAACACGAGTCTTGCATGGCTACATGTGGATAGGCGCCTGTTCTCACCTACAACCTTAGTTAGACTAGTTTAACTGATTATTACAGATTTGAGAGACTGTATTAGACAATTGGAGATTAGCTAATTAGCTCCAATAGTGAGTTAGACACTTCTAGTTAGCCATGTAGTCGGATTGAGTTGGTGGATTCAAATCCTATCCATATGATTTGAATTCCATTATTTGTAACACTATTGTATACTACTGGGATTAATGAAGTTTATACTGTAATTATACTGAGCAATACTTGTATGTTTCTTGTGGGATTTGTTTTGTTCATTGGGTATTATTCATTCCTTTTACACTGCATAATAATTAAATATAATGGCACTCATTTCTTGAAGATCAATGGCACATTAATTATAATATGGTATCAAAGCCTCCTCTGGAAAGATTCAAGACTGTCTTCTCTCCATTGTACACCAGAAGCAGTTGGGTTTCCACAAAAGTCCCACAAAGATTTCCTTGCTTCCTTTGAATTCATTTAGAGTGGTGGTGTGGGTGTGACAGACCTTGAGAAAGTGTACATTTTGAGAGGGAAGGCTTGATTTTGACATAATACGAATTGGTTTTGTTTTTGCAGTGTTTTCTTACAGGTGCTACATAGATTCATTGAAGAAATTGACTGATCAGAAGGAGAATTGATGGAGAATCAATCTTTCTTACCCCGGATCCTGATACCCTTCAACTATGTTGATTAGAGGGAAGATAAGCAGGTCTCCTTGCGCAAGCTGGGCCTGTACAAGAGACTGAACCTCATCATCCTGCTGAGAAGAAAAAGTTCTTGAACTGACTGGATGAAGCCTCTCGATTCCTTTGTGCTCACATCTCTAGAGACCTCCTCTTTCATCTTGAAGGATTGAAGACCCCCAAGGAAACTTGGGAGAAGATTGAATTCTTGTTTGGCAAGCAAGATGAGCTTCGGGGACACATTCTAGAGAAAAAGCTAGTATCATTACAGCCCAGTAGTTTCGATACCATACAACAATTTTTTACCAAATTCAAGTCTCTTGCACTCCAATGTAAGAAATGTGGAATAGAGAGAAAGGATGAGCAGCTTGTGTTCTTCATACTCAGCAAAATTGGTTCTAAGTATTATGTATTTGTCTCTACCTTCCATTTTGAAAAGTATTCCATTCCCAATTGGAAGATGCCTACACTTGATGGCTTTACCGAGTCCTTAATACAGGAGCAAGAAAAGTTGATCAAGATGGGAGTCCTCCAAACTTCCAAAAACCAAGATCTATTGGTGACAAGCTCTGTTAATGCGCAAGCTAAAGGGAGGCATAAGGGGAAGGAGCCTAAAGCATCTAATTCGAAGCCTAAAGAGATTTAGAAGCATTCCGAAGGAGCTTTGGGCTCCAAGAAGAAGACAAAGTTTGAAAAGACAAAGTGCCCCTATTGTATGAGGGGTTTTCATCTCGAAAACCATTGTATGAAGAAGCAGATCGACCAGCTGTCTGCTCTCCTTAAACAAAACAACATTGCTCTCCCACATGGAGCAAATAAGTCTGATGTTGGACCACATACAGAGGATCATGAGAGGTGCCATGACTTGAAGGCTGGCCTTACTCAGTCGGCATCCTACTTGATTGATTATGTAGCATCCAACCACATGGTTTCCTCCAAAGAATCTTTTTCTTCCCTCACACTATCAAAAGGGCCTAACATTCACATGGGATATGACTCCCAAATTCCAGCAGCAGGAATAGGTTCAGTTAAAATCAAGCATGGTGAGTTCAAAAATGTTCTCTATGTGCCCTCCCTTGCAGCTAATTTGTTGTATGTTTATCAGATGACCCATACATGCTCTCCCAAGAGAGTTGCATTCGACTCATACTCGGTTGAGATCACAGAAAAAGCTATTGGAAGGCTCATAGAGAAAGGTATTACTAATCATGCTACTAAGGCTTATGAGTTCTCACATTTTTTTTCTGCCTCACCTCCTACAACTTTATTGACTCATGCTAACAACACCAGTAAGATTTGGCATGAGATATTTGGGCATCTCAATTTCAAATATCTCCAGCAACTCCACAATGATAAAATGGTTGAAGGTTTTCCTCTCATCTAAACTTTCGATGGAGTATGTTTGGGTTGCTTGGTAGGTAAGCATCCAGAGAATAGGTATGAAGTTGGTAAGGCACATAGAGATTCCTCTATACTTGATTTGATACATAGTGATGTGGCTGAACCAATGCCCACAACATCCATTAATGGTTGCAGGTATTTTCTCACTTTTATTGATGATTGTTCTAGGTTCTGCTGGATATACTTTATGAAACATAAATCAGAAGTTTTTGATATTTTTTAAGTTTTTAAAGATATGGTTGAGAATAGTTTCAGGAAAAGATCAAGTCCATAAGATCTGATAAAGGAGGAGAGTATATTAAAATATATTTATAGCATTATTGTGAATCATAGAGGATTCAAATGGAAGACTCGGTTCCATACACACCACAGCATAATGGTGTGGCTGAGAGGAAAAACAAATCACTGAGGGAGATGGAAACATGTCTTTTCCATGCCAAGAATATTCCTCCTTCTCCTTGGGAAGAAGTTGTAAACTGTGCTTTGTGTTTGCATAATAGAGTGCCTCATAAATCAGTGGTTGGGACCACTCCATTCAAAGCACTGCATGGGCATAAGCCCAATGTCTCTCACTTAAGAGTTTTTGGTTCCAAAGCTTGGGCCAAAATACCCATTGATAAGAGGAAGACCTTCCAAGCCCAAAGTAACGAATGCATTTTGTTGGGATATGCAAAAGATGAAAAAGCATACAAGTTGATGGAGGGTGCAACTAGGGAATGATTCATTGAGCGGAGTGTTCAGTTTGAAGAAGATCAGTTCTATGATCCACCACTATCCGAAGCAGAAGAGGATCAATATCAACATGATCTTGGTATTGAGGCTGAATCTCATGAGATTCTAGATCCAGATCCAGCAACCATTCCAAACCAAAGTCCTAATCCTAGATGGGCTCAAAATATCATTGTCACAGCTGGGGATGGTGCTTGTAACATACCCAAAACTGAAAAATAAATATTTATTATTTATTTCAGAAAAAACATTATGTTAAATTTATTGTAAATTTTTATGACCAAGTTGGTCAATGATGACTATAATTGAAGAATTATTTATTTTAATAATTAAATAGAAGAGACACCTATCTAAGGGATATTGTTAAATGAGTGTTCACTAACCCACTAAGATGAATGAGCAGCTGTAGAAAGCTGGTTGAGAAGTGGAAGAACTAGCATTTCACTTTCTAGTTGTTGCACGAAGCATAATCCCTAAAATTGTGGTCACGTTTTCTGAGAGGGGGAACTGAGCTAGTGGCTCATTTGATTCCAAAACTGACCAAAAGACTTAGGAAATCTTATAAATACCATCAAATTGAGTAGGAGGCTCACTCACTCATTCTGATTTCTAAGAGAATGAACCTTGTGACTGTTGCAAACTGAAAATTTAGGCACACAAGGAATTTGATGAGGGGATAGCTAAAGTGGAATTGTTGAGTTAAGTCTGCTACTGAGTGCTAAGTGGTAGCAAGTTTGTTGTGTGGGTTATATCCAGTGGTCTTCGTCCTAGTCGTTTAGTGAACAGGCTCAAGGGTCCTAAGAAAGTAATCTTGGCCGCTTTAGGAGAAGGTTGGGTGGAACAGTCTCCTTTGGGTGTTTGTCCCCTTTTGTATATTATCCAGGTTCTAACTATTATTTAATTCTAAGTCTGTACTTTTATTTGAAAGGACGCTCAGTAGCTGAAAGCAGGATATTTGGATATGTTATGAACTCTATATCTGAAAGTTGTTGAAAAATTGTTCTAAGAGAAGAGATCTATCATTCTGGTTATTCAAAGTAAGGTTTAAATTTATTGTTCTGGCTATTTTGTTAAGTATACCTTGTTAAGGAATGTTTCATTTTCTCTTGCATTCTTCAAGATAATACTTCTGCTTTATTTTCAATCTATTAAATTAAATGGTATTTCTTATGTTAGTCTAGTTTTAAATAAATATATTTATAGTTACAGAGTTTCATTAATGTATATATAAGACAAACAGATTGTATTTTAAATAAGACTCTTAGATAACTCAATAAGCTAGACTTATAGTTTCTTAGAATTCACCAAACCGTGCTTAATATAAGCATGTCAAGGGTTTGAACCTAATATACAGTATGCACGAGTATGCACATGTTTAAGTCTTACAACTATAGACTTTTCAACTTAGAACCTTTGATTACACCACTATGTTCTTTTCCAAAAAAAAATGGGACCAATTTCTATTTATTAATCAAAAACCTAAATAGTGTTATAATAAACAAAACCTTTAATACCAAATCGAGTTTATCAGCAGGCTGCAGCATTGGTCATAGGCTAGGAGCCAAATTGGTATTGTTATCTGTAAGACAAGTACTTACAGAAGAAAATTAAAGACAACCTTAGGGCTTAAGTTATTTGTTTTAGAAACAATATTAACATCTGAGAAGAGCCTAAATCTTTAAACACTGGCTCTATATTGCATCAATGAAAAAGGTCTCACGGCCTAGACTCTTTAATAGAATGATTATGGAAACTATGTACGACCTTATGGCCTACTAATAATACATTAAAAAGATTAAATACTATAAAACTCAAGGTAGGTTTAAAAACCCTCGTGGATCTTACCAAACCATGAAAACCATTATTTAATTTAAATAACAAATTATCATTGTCAGTGGCCTTACGACCCTATATAAAAAATAAACATGACAGTATAAAGGCCTCATGGCTGCGTTATTATAAACCTATACAAACTGTAACAAAATCAAACAAAGAAGAAAATCAAAATGGAGAATATCCATTACAACATTGATATAAATAAAATAGGTATTTCATGGTGTTATATAGTCCCTCACAAGATCTCACAAAACATTTACAAGAAGCATTTAAACAATAATTATAATTAACAGAGGCCTTATGGCCCTCTCCTCAAAAGCATACATTACAGGGTAAAGGCTTCACGGCCGTAATCTCTTAAGTTTACAGATTAACTACTACTGTAAAACCCCAAAATGAAGCTTTGAATAGCAAAACAACACTGTAGTGCTAAATACATCATCACATCTCTTTTTACCAAAACCTTTGCTTATTTTTTTTAAATACAACATTTATTTGATCGTGGCCTTACGACCCTAACTCAAAACTAGCCCGGCAGTATAAATGCCTCATAGCTACATGGTTTTAATAGAATCACAAACTATAAACAAAAATGGAGGATCTGATAAACAAAATGGAATGCATCATGTATAAATGAACAAAGCTTCCAGCATTGATAAAATAAAACATGGTGTTATACAAGCCCTCACGAGGTCCTTCGTAATAAAAGAATATTTACAGAGACAGTCATAGATTGTTTTTCCAAAAAGAAACAAAACCATGTCATAATTTCAAAACAAACTTAACACAGTCAATCCACTTCCTGGTTGAATGTTTTTCCATTCATTACATTTCTTCCAGGAGTAAAATAAAGCCTTCATGGCATTACCAAAGGAACATTATCACTTTCACATAGAAGAAAAGCACAGGGATGAAGCTCCAATGCTTTTCACAAATGCATAACATGTCACGGAGGTTCAACCACAGAGCCACAAAGGGCTAGGAATAAGTCTTACCCGACTGTAAGGCCTTTTTGAACGCAACATCCAAGTGAGAATTTGTAGCAACGGAGCATGCATCTGGAACCCTCATGCACACGCAAACTCGGATTTTAAACATTGTATCTTATGAAAATAATCTACGACTTGAGAAATTTGTTCATCACGGGTTTAGGGGAAGATTTTACCTGTTTTGCAACCGTAACCAACACCACCAACAATTTCTCACAAATGTGCAGGTAAGGAGAAATAGAATCGAGGACTGAACAACTCGAAACCTCCACCTCTGGAAAACACCCTCAAAAAACTACATAACAGAGCAAACAAAAACAGTAGAGCTCCACAGAAAGAAAAACAAGTAAACAAGGCTTGACGGACAAGCCCCATCGTTTTCAAAAAGGCAATAAACCCTTAGGGTTTTTCCTTAAGCTTGTTGACTGCCAGCTGGGGAAATAAAGGCACCCACATGTCCTGCGTATGGGGGCATTCATTATGCAACTTGTACACCACTCCAACTGTCACCTCAACAACATCGAGTCAGACTAACTTGATTTTCGAAAGCCTTATGCACGGTTGTATAGTGCATTGTAATATTAACCCGATTTTGATTCTTAGCATAGTATATAGTATGGCGGGTAAATTTAGTTTAAAGACTTTTTTCGGGTGTTCTCAAACCTTGGTGTTCTACCTTGCTTGCATAGGATTTTTAATGCCTTAGGGTTTAGGACCTTGTTCTTAGCAAAACTTAAGATGTGAACTCTTTCACCTACAAAAAATGAAACAAAGGTTCATGCGTTAGCCTTAAAGACTAAGTAAGATTGTGACCCTTCCATTTAGCAGCTCATAGGAAGAACAAAAACTGAAAGAACGGAGAACAGTTTTATGACATCGTAACCAACATAGTTATATAAGCAGTTTTTGCCACAAAATAGTATCAACCAGAATGTATGACATATTATCGACAAAAGGTCTTAAATTGAAGCATGCTAATGGTAAACACAAAACATATGCACATGAGTCTTGCAGTTTATAATAAAGTCATTATCATCATGACAGAGGGAGTAAATGAAGTATAACGTCTCTTGGAGTTTATTTCCTAGTAATTTTTAAAGTTACATAAAGTAAATAAATATAAATTATTTATGAATTTTTAGGGATGCTACAGTGCTCGTAATCCAAAAGACAGAAGGAGAACTAGCTCCCAGTCTCAAAATGAGCATGTTGCTCTTTCTCTCACAGATTCGCTCCCTATAGAGTGGTGCAACAAAGTTCCAGGAAAGTACTACATGATGATAGTAAATGATCATCCACTTGGCCCACAGGAGAAGAAAATTGATCATTCTCTACCTCTTCCATACATAAGAAACACAAAGATTCATCAGTTTAGAAGGACATTGAGAGATTCACATGCACAACTTCAGGATGTTGCTGTACAAAAGAACCATATTGTTTCACAGTGCTGCAAATTGCAGCAGAGTTTTTAATAAGTTATTTTCTAAGGAGAAAGCTTCTTTTCTTCTAAATATAGCTTATATTTTCTTGTTCCTTATTATTTTGAGGGGGGGGGGTGTTGCCATGAGATTTTCCCCTATTTTCTTGGTTTATTAAGCAATATTTTTTAAATTCTTTTAGATTTGTATATGGGTGACTTTTGGCCTTGTTGCCAGGGCCCGCAGTTGTCCGAGTTAGGATTATGGGGGGTTGTTAGGATTTATAATCATCCCTTGTCCAAACTGGTCTATTAGATTATATTTGCCTAACTTAGGAGTCATATAGTTATTATTGGGTCCACTAGTACCATTGGGTCCACTTTGCCTAATGGGGTCACATGTACCAGTCACTAGAGTGTGGGGAATACAGATATAGACTAACTGCAACTGATCGCACATTCATGCCTCAATCTATGCGCCTCCTAGACCAATCCCTACAATTTAGAAGCCACTGGGAGTGTCGGCACCAACCTTCTTCAGTTGTTGGAAGTTGGCGACTAGTCAAGCAATTTAGTTATGCTTCAGTTACGTTTCGTTAGATTTCTTCTAGTTCAGTTAGCGCCAGTCTTGCATGGTTGCATGTGGATAGGTGCCTATTCTCACCTACTTCTCACCTACCACCTTAGTTAGACTAGTTTAATTGATTATTACTGATTGAGAGACTGAATTAGATAACTGGAGCTCAGCTAGTTAGCTCCGATAGTGATTTAGACACTTCTAGTTAGCCATGCAATCAGATTGAGTTGGCGGATTCGAATCCTATCCACATGATTTGAATTCCATTATTTGTAACATTGTTGTATACTGTTGGGATTAATGAAGTTTATACTGAGCAATACTTATATGTTTCCTGTGATATTTGTTTTGTTCAGTGGGTATTATTCATTCCTTTTACACTGCATAATAATTAAATATAATGGCACTCATTGCCTGAAGATCAATGACACATTAATTCTAATACAATCATGCCCGCTCGAGCACAGATTCCATTGGCTATGTTGACTTCTTCAATTGAGAGATAGGCCCACGATAGAAGGGGATCAGGTGGATGCATTCTCAAGGCGTCTTCCACCACCGCTTGGATTTATAGTAGATATGGGATGTCTGAATACTTGACGCTTCCGTCGCACCCCAACACTACTTCCAACTCAGCAAGCCTAATGCACCAGAGCTTGGATGCCCTGTAACGTTAGGCATAATCCACTACCTTCTTGCGTTGTGGATTCTTTGTTGAACTTTGTCGAGAGGTATGTCATGGGATGAGTGAGGCTTCTTAATTTCAATGAACCTCACCTCATGGGAAACACCTGCATCTATATGGAATACATTCTCCGCATCGTAACCTACATACAGTTTGGCCAACCTAATAATCTACCATAGTTTCCTTGCATTGGCTGGAACGACATCATAATTTTTTAAGATCTGGTCAAAGAAGAGACAGGGTCGAGCTCACTCTGACATGTATGGCGTTTAGGAGAGAAGAAATTGAATAACGAGGCATGTTGTATGTGAACAAGTGACGGCCCATGGTGCATATATAGGAATAATAGGGAGTCCCATCTTCCAGGAGGCTCACCCCTACTGCAATGATCGATTTGGACTTGGGATTATGCATCACGTGGTCGATTCCCAGCTGCAGCAAGTGCTTCATTAAGTTCAGAAGAGGAATAACGATGGCAGATCACCTTTTAAATTTTGGATTCCCTCTAATTATGTTCCCTATGTAAGAAGGGTTGAATAAATTTTCAATTTTGAATTTGGGCTCTTTCATATCACATGGAATATTGATGGCATCCAAATGCTATGCCATGATGTTCAATAACGCATAGCTCTGCGGGTTGCAAGATGACAGGATCGTTTTTTTGGTCATTTCTTGACAGTGGGCGTCAAACTGCTCGAAAGAAGGGATCAAATTTGAAGGATGGGTCTTAATTTTAATTGGAAGGGCATTTATTCTTGGAGCTCTTCAAAGATGAGGGTAATATAAATAATTGTACTTCAATTGACAAGTATAAATTAACTCGAGCTTTTCCCCCGAAATGTAGAAAACAAATATTGCCCTTCTAAATTTTTACAATCTTAAACAATTGACCACCCCCTAATATCTAGTACATAAAAAATCATATGTTTTCAATAAAACCTAATTTGAACACATTAATTTGACATATATGTAACATTAATTTTACATTTCAGTAACATAACAACTTTCTATTGTATATTTTCGAGTTGAAGCACACCTCGCTATACAAAAAAACTACTTAGACTATGCAATAACCATATTGTGGTATCTCGGTGATCTTATGCGTAGTGCAAGATGTTGTAACTAGATATAGTCTTAGAACAAAACTAGAACCATGAGAAAACTACTTCATGTTAACTATGTACAAAAGGAGGCCACTAAGTAAAACGAGGCTATAATAAACCTACAACCAAAAAATACATATAAAACCAACCAAAAACTTAATTCAAACCGGGGAGAGGGTAGCCATTAAGGCCTGGGAGATGTAAGAATGATGATCATTGGGTGGGCCTAAGAAAAATAATACACAACTCAGAAAATATTAAAAAAATTATTGCATGCCAAGCAAGTTAGCAACGCGAGCATCACTAATGTCAGGGCATCAAATTTTGTTGTTTAACACTTGTCATGACAGCACATGGGTATGCGATGGAGGGGAAATGGAGTCAAGCCTAAGTCAATTGGAGCCTTTCAACTCACTCCATGTTTGAGTCCCAACAATATGCCTTTTAAATTGAACCAGAACACCAAAATAAGTTTGTTAATGGTTGAATTTGAGAAAGTTCTAGGTGTGAATAATTAAGAGTTTAGGGCTCTAAAATTTGTTATGTTTTGTACCATTCCACGATTCGACGAATTGACAGTCATAGGTCGGAATTCAAGTTATTTAATGAAAAAAATTAATGGATCTACCTCTATGTTGAAACTATTTCACATGATGATGAGGGCCACTACCCTTCTTATTGTCTTACCAAAAGGCATGAGAATAAGGAAGAAGACCTAAAATTATGGAGTTCACCTTCAAAGAATTACTTGCAATCACATTGGTAAGGAGTGATAAGAATATCCCAACAATCCAACATGTCAAATCTTAGTTGATAGTGTCAATTAAAGACTTATATGGTAAATTTAATATAAGACTCGCTTATAGTTGTCTCTTATCTTTGCATCTTGACACATGTGATATTTTCTGGTTGTCTCTGTACCTTGACCCAATTGATATAATAAGGTGAGGATGTACATGCATAACAATCCTTAGTTAGGACTATGAGATGAGGATGTAAAGACAAGTCATTTTTATACATATTTTGGTGGCAAGTGTTGAGGATAAATGTTGTGAGAAACACAAATGTTTTGAAGGACGAAGAGAGATTACATCATGATCATGCCACCCATCGAATTGAAGACTACTCTTGAGCCAAAATTTGATTTTTTTTATTAATAACAATAATGGCGCTTTGGTCCAAATGTTTTTTCTAACTCATTTTTTTTCCATATCATGTGCCTAGTGACACCTCTCTATATCAATGCATAAATCGACCTCTACACAATTTGTGATCCTAGCTACATGTTATTATTTGTAGTTGCATGACATTGAGTGTGGTTTATATAGTTGTAATGAGTCCATGATATTCTTGCAAGAAATGAAGTCTTGTAGAGGAGGACTCATCAAACCGACCATTTGAATTTCATTTTAACAAAAAACGAGTGGACATTGGTAGCCATGTTCACATAGGTAGTAATCACAAAGGTTTGGGCTTGTTTTGGGTCTAGTAGTAGACTAAAATTTATTCTTTGTTTCTACAGTCGTAGTTGCTAACACATTGTCACACCTTAGTTTGCAGCTCCAAGTGGCGAGAGTCAAAGTCACATCTCGGTGGCCAGTTCCTTGTAGTCGTCAGTCATCACTCATCATCTTGCACAAATCACCATTTAAATTTCATTTTAACAAAAAACTAGTTGACATTGGTAGCCATGTTCACATAGGTAGTAAGCACAAAGTTTTGGTCTTGCTTCGGCTCTAGTAGTAGACTAGTAGTTGTTATATGTTGTTACAATCGTAGTTGCTAACACATTGTCACACCTTAGATTGTAGCCCCAAGTGACTTGGGAATCAAAGTCACATCCTAGTGGCCATTGCCTCGTAGTCATTAGTCATCACTCATCATCTTGCACAACTAAGTAGTGAGTGTGTAACATGAGTGAGTGAGTGATTATAATTTATGATATTTCCAATATTTTGAATGACGAGTCAAACTCTATAGCATAGGAATTTCAGCATCTTGAGAAATTTATAAGGATGGGTAATTTCAAATGTTTCCCTTCTTTTGAAATGTTGATATAAATTATGTCCTTAATTGGAAGAGTAAAATTCAGTTTTTTTAAGGGCATATTTAGCTTTACACTTCTAAGAAGGGCTATAACTCTTTGGAAGGGATAGGAAGGGTTCAAATTTGAACACAACTCAAGAGTCAAGTTCATCCGTAACTGTCGTGGACAGAGAACAAGTACAGAAACCGAGCGAAGATGGGTGTCGGAGATGATGATTTGACCTCGCCAGATAGGCAAAATCGTCGCCTCTTTAGCCTGCTCCTGAAAGATATGTTAAACTTCAATTAATATCATGGCAAAGAAAAGTCACAAAACGAGTAGGATGGAAGACAACTAAAACACCCCTCTTTTCCAACGGATTTGTGATAAAAACTGGTCTAATTTCTTTCCAAAAATTGTTATTTTCATAGTTTTGAAATTTCAGCAATCGTATTTTACAATTCTAAAGTAAATCCTCAATTTTAAAACTACATAGATTGTTTAAATTACAATTTAAACACTCCAAATTATGATTTCACCAAAAATTACTCTGTCGAATTCCGATAGGTTGAGGGAGTTTTGGTTAGCGCTTATACTGCTCCCAAACGTCACGAAGCCATGGAAAGGCCATACGTACGACCAACACCATTCTTTTATGACGCCCTCATGGTACTTTATAGGGAAGGTCAAAGCATTGAACACACTCCTATATTTGTGATGGACCCAAATTCTACAACATGGGGGTTAGTGTTAGAAAGGTGCGTAGGATAAAGACCAACCAAATCGCCCCATTTTTCCGGCGATTTTTTGTTAGAAACCGGTTACAATTGTTTATTAAAACTGTTATATTTGTAATTTCTTAATTTTTGCACTCAGATTTAGTTGATCCAGACCAAATAACCCATTTTAAAACGACCTAAATATCCAAAATCTTGATTTAAAGCGTCTAAATTATAAATTCAGAGCGAATTTCTCTGCCAGATTCCGACAAGTCGAGGGCGTTTTGGTTAACGCTTATACTGGTCCGAGATAAATAGTGAACACCTTTCTCAACGTGGTGATCTATGTAACACCTAAAATGGAATGGATCTTATTAATAAACATTATTTTTTATTAAAAAGACAATAAAGTTTAATTTTTTTATATTTTTATTGAGAAATTAAAAATATTAAAGTAACTAAATTACAAACTTGGTACATTCAATAGGATGCAGCTTTTTTTATATCGCCCATTTCGAGGTTACCTTAAAAGATTACTCTTTTTGTATTTTTTCATTAATATTTATTTTTATTTTTTATTTATGCGAAATTTTAGATTTGCATTGTTGGACATGATAAAATGATTGATAATGAATTTAAGATTTTTAAGTTGCATTGTAATGTTCTTTTATCTCGATACATATTATTTTCCTTTTACATAACAATAATTAAAATTATATTTAGCAAATTCTTTTTAAAAAACAATGGTGGTCTTTGTAATCCTTTTTGTATAGGAGATTTTAAATAAACGAGTATATTTCTTTCGTGATTTAAACATAAAAGCTGGAATTTTTTTGGGGAGGGGGAAGATTGATGAATTTTTGAGTTATAGTATCGGTCCACAAGTAAAAAATGCTTATGAATCTCTCCTTCCATTTGTATAGAATAAAAATAATAATCCACCATTTTATAATGGTGTGCCTAATTTGGTTTTTCAGTTTTAGGAAAATTATTTAATTTTTTTTTGTGCTTGAGGTTCCAAGAATTATATTGCACCATAAGTATTTTGAATAAAGTGTCACAAATAAATATTTCTTTCTCAAACTCTTAATTTTCTAATTTATGAATAAAAGGTAGGATCAAAGATTTTATCTAACACTTCTTCCTCCCTCATATATTTATCACTTTCCCATGCACATCCCCTTAAGTTAACAACTTCGCCATTAATGTCGTAAGTAATAAATGGCAAAGGGTAAAAAATCTTCAATCACAAGTTGAATCATATTTGACATTTACAAGATTAATGTTTACTAACCATGGAAAGCTCTAAACACCCCATGACAAAATAATAAATGCTGTGGCAGAGTGAATAAAGGTCGTTGAATCTAGAATGACCTTAGATCCAACAACATCTATGCACTATGTCGTGCCATTTATAAATATGTCATTAGGTGCTTAGTGTTTTCCACCAACCATAACCATAATTTATTTATGACCCCATAGCAACCAACCAACAAAGAACAAATGCAAACCATGCCTTTAAATATTATAAATGCATAATATAATTACCCATAACAGTAATCAAATAAAGAAGTAATTAATACTTAGTTAGCAAGTAATTTGTTAACTTAATCATACTAGTGTACATGTTCCTGGTATGTTAACATAGCTAGCATACACATACCTCATGCTTGTACTAATAACAATGAGCAACTAATCTTTTCAATATAGAATTCATTTGTGTCCACAATCATGTATATGCATGACAATATTTAAAGTGCATTATCTAATCACTTTCACTAACAGAGATTACAATGATTCAATCAATATGACACATAAATATTCATGCAATATTTATTAGAAATGAACTAAACAATATAATTAAGCACCATAAGGAATCTAATTATAATGTATTATAAGTAAAAAAATCATATGAAGATCTCAACCATACCAAGAGTCTCCTACAAACACCTAATCACCACTACTTCCATCTCTCATCCTTCATATATTCATAAAACATCTACTATACCAACCTAACTTCAAATGTAACCCTAAGGTAGAAATGTCTATTGTATTGACCAAACTACTTTAGCAGGAAAGTGGCAATTACCATCACATCAATGGAGTAGTGTGGCTAACACCAAATTCTTATGACTCCAGGTTTCAAAGGATACACAATGTGTAACACCTCCATGTCTCTTTATAGAACCAAGTTCAATTGTACCCTAATCGTTAAGTCCCAACCATATTGTGCAATTGTTGTTATAAGAGCCACATCATTGAATAACCACCATGGACAAACCTTGCTTCTTGTAAAAACCACATTTACCCACGAATCATACTAATATTTGAAAACCTAATAATAAAATCACAAGTAAAATTGATCTTATGAACCAAGGTGAACACCCTAATCAGTAATCATTAGGTCCCAACTATATTGTAAAATTGTTGTTCTAAAATCCACATCATCAAATAACCACTACTGGTAAGCTTACCTTTTTTAAGAACCACACTTACCTCGAAATCATAATAGTATTTGAAAACATAATAATAAATCATAGGTAAAAATATAACATGCATTACATAGTGTTTGAAAACATAAGTAAAATTGATAGTATGCAATAATCTTCTTAATGTGTATGACTTCCAATTTACCTTGAGTCTAATCCATCGACTTATAGGTTAGCTCACTATATATATCATGCGTTACATTTTATATGTATATAGAAAAAATCCTAAACTTACACACCAAATTCTCCTTTAGGTGCTTCATCTGCGGTATGGGTAGAAGAAGTTAATACGAAAAAACCTTTTGTAAACGATTTAAACATTTTAATTCCATCACCAAAATGGCATTACACAAGTATAATTATCCTAAACATAAATATGTAATAGCATAGATTATATAATGTCAACACATAAGTGATATGAAATAATGCCAATACATAAATAATATTAAATATGTTCATATAAACACCCACATAGTCAATAAATAATATTGAATAAGTTTTTGCAACCACAACACATAGGTAATAATAAAAAAGTTAAAAAACAATTGCATATACAATAAGTAATGTCAAACGAGTAAGAGCTACAAAGCAACGATTCCTCGCCTCAACTATAGGTGGGGTGGTTGGGAGGGTATGTTATACCCCTCCTCACCCAATTTCAAATCTCCCCAAGGTATGTTATCCACTGTACTATCCATCTTGACATGACACCTCAACTGGTGTCAGATATTAAAAAAATGAAAAAAAAACTGAGTCCTCTACTCTATATATTTGATGTTTGATGAAATATAACATACATTACATAGTGTTTGAAAACATAAGTAAAATCATAAGTAAAATTTATAGTATGCAATAATCTTCTTAATCTATATGACTTCCAATTTACCTTGAGTCCAATCCATTGACTTATAGGTTAGCTCACTATATATATCATGCATTACATTTTATATGTATATAGAAAAAATCCTAAACTTACACACCAAATTCTCCTTTATTTGCTTCAACTACGGTATGGGTAGAAGAAGTTAATATGAAAAAACCCTTTGTAAACGATTTAAACATTTTAACTCCATCACCAAAATGGCATTACACAAGTATAATTATCCTAAACATAAATATGTAATAGCATAGATTATACAATGTCAACACATAAGTGATATGAAATAATGCCAATACATAAATAATATTAAATATGTTCATATAAACACCCACATAGTCAATAAATAATATTGAATAATTTTTTACAACCACAACACATTGGTAATAATAAAAAAGTTAAAAAAGCAATTGCATACACAATAAGTAATGTCAAACGAGTAAGAGCTACAAAGCAACGAGTCCTCGCCTCAACTGTAGGTGGGGTGGTTGGGAGGGTCTGTTATACCCCTCCTCACCCAATTTCAAATCTCCCCAAGGCATGTTATCCACTGTATTGTCCATCTTGACATGACACCTCAACTGGTGTCAGATATTAAAAAAAATGAAAAAAAAAACGAGTCCTCTACTCTATATATTTGATGTTTGATGAAATATAACATGCATTACATAGTGTTTGAAAACATAAGTAAAATTTATAGTATGCAATAATCTTCTTAATGTGTATGACTTCCAATTTACCTTGAGTCCAATCCATCGACTTATAGGTTAGCTCACTTTATATATCATGCGTTACATTTTATATGTATATAGAAAAAATCCTAAACTTACACACCAAATTCTCCTTTAGGTGCTTCAGCTGCGATATGGGTAGAAGAAATTAATACGAAAAAACCTTTTGGAAACGATTTAAACATTTTAATTCCATCACCAAAATGGCATTACACAAGTATGATTATCCTAAACATAAATATGTAATAGCCTAGATTATATAATGTCAACAAATAAGTGATATGAAATCATGCCAATACATAAATAATATTAAATATGTTCATATAAACACCCACATAGTCAATAAATAATATTGAATAAGTTTTTACAACCACAACACATAGGTAATAATAAAAAAATTAAAAAAGCAATTGCATACACAATAAGTAATGTCAAACGAGTAAGAGCTACAAAGCAATGAGTCCTCGCCTCGACTGTAGGTGGGGTGGTTGGGAGGGTATGCCATACCCCTCCTCGCCCAATTTCAAATCTACCCAAGGCATGTTATCCACTGTATTGCCCATCTTGACATGACACCTCAACTGGTGTCAAATATTTAAAAAAATGAAAAAAAATACGAGTCCTCAACTCTATATATTTGATGTTTGATGTCTCTTGCAATTTATTCATAAACAATGATCTATAAGTTAGAAAAAGGTAAAAGAGACATTCTCACTCTAATATCATTCTCTTCACAAATGAGGATCTATGTGAGAAACTCTAAACCATTGGTGCTACAACACATGAAAACCAACAAATAAGATTGCATGAGAGTACCAACAAAAATTTATATATCATAGTATAATCAAAAAACTTATGGATCATAGTATAATCGAGAATCTAGAACAAGTTGTGTTTTGACGTCCCCAAAACATTACAATCTACAAGAATTACAAATTTACAAGAGTAGGATTTTCCTCAAGATTATTGTTAGCATCTTCGTCATTCAACGGTCTGAGTTCAGCAACATTATGAATTGATATTAAACATAGTGTTATATGATGAGGGTCCCTATGCTTGTTATATGCCTTGTATTGTTTTTTTTGGTTGCTAACCATTGAAACCTATGAAGGAGATAAATATAGTTTTTTTTGTTGCTAACTATTGAAACCTATGAAGGGGATAAATATAAAAAGATGTAGGAGAAGGAAACGAGAATTCTAGAATTGTGAAGACAAAGTATGGATGCCTTTAGGAAAGGCAGGATTAAAAGTAGCGAATAACCTATCGACCCGACCATTTGCACCAATCCGATGCCTAGCAGAGCATCGTCGCCGCCTAAATGGAGCCCTGGTCGTCCGATTGGTGCAAATGGTCGGGTCGATAGGTTATTCCTTAAAAGTAAAAGTGAAAACAAAAGTATTGTAAATCCCTTTCTATTAAGATGGCTTAAGCTAAACGTGGATGGAACGGTTAAAGTTTAATGGATGGAATGATTTAAAGGAAGTTTGGTAATGTTAAAACATCATACATTATTGATAAGGAAAATTTTAGGGGTGTAATTTAGTTTATGGGTTATTTTTCCATGTTTTTTTAAATAAAAAGATTTGTGAATTGGTATTTTTTGAAGCTTTGTTTTGCCCAATTTTGATGGGGTAAATTTTTTCACTCTAAAGACCGCCAAGTTATTATATAAACTATATAAAATCCTTAGAATTTGAGATATTTTTATAGAAATATCGCCAAATATTTTATAGTTGAAATTTTAAGAATTGGTAGGATTTGCCAAAGATTTATACACTTTTAAATAAGCATAGATCCTTAAAAATTTCCTTGATCATTGAAGATTTTAAAAATTATTCAACTCCTTAAAAAAATTAGTAGTTAATTAAAAAAAAATAGTTTAAAATAAAACAAGGGTTGCGAGCAGCAAAGTCCCTGCTTTAAAAAAAAAAAATTTTGAAATGAAAATAATAAAAACTAAGAAATACTAGCATAATCCTTTTGAGAAAACTGTAATAAATGCTTGTCTCCACTTTAATGAAAACAAACTGGTTGTTTCCAATCTTGCAAGAGAATGGAAAAAAAAAACAATTGTTATTGATAGGAAATCGGTCAAATAAACACGGGAAATGCGAGAAAGCTTCCCCAAGCTTTCATCCTCACACCTAAGGAAGTTTCCTTGCATTAATTATAGCAAGCTTTTTTTGTGTGTGAAATTTTTAATTCTAAATTTTTATGGTATAACACCAATTATAATTGAAAAAAATCTTTGTGGAAATTAAAATAAATAGAAAAAAAATTGAAACCAAAACTTTAGCTACACTTTTGAAACGTTGAAATATTAAATGTACTTCTATGAGATTAATTGAAAAAAACAAAAACGACGGTCATTTCTTCATCATATGGTTATAAAATAACTTGAACGTCTACCATTAGATTTGAATACTCCTGTTAAAGCTCACTTTCTGCAAATTTCAGCCACATGTGGGCATGTTTGTGGATCTTAAAAGTTGAAATGGAGTGGATAATCAGCATCCACTCCATCAAACTTGGGTTTTCAAGGCATCATTTATGCATTCCTGTCTCAATGCTCTTCTAGTTATTGATGCCTATATGTCATTGTTTTACCAAAAGGGTAATAATTGAAAGGGATTCACTGCATGATCTAAGTAAGTAGGGTTTCTGGAGTAACGGTTCTTTCATTAAGGGATTTAGAGGAATTGGATCTACGGCTATATATGAAGTAGAGTTTATACAACTAAAATGTTTTCTACTAATAGCATTGGAATGTGGTGAATGGTAGTAATGGTAACTCATTTTATGAGTGTGTATGGAGGAATTGTGAGTGTATATGTGAAGGTATGGTTGGATAGTTTGTTACATGTGTAATATGAGTGCTATGTAGAATAAAAGAGGAGTTATAGATGGATTGGGAGCTCTAGGTATTAGGCTAAGCATAGTATTTAGGGGCTTTGTCCTTGTATTGCTAGCAGAACGATGTTATGTCTTCATGTGGAAGAGGCACAACATCCCATGAAAAAGAGTATGAAGAATAGACACATAAGGTGAAAATACAAAGAACAACATTTTCTATGTGCTTATGTTTCAACAATATTTTCTCAAAAAATATCTCTTTGGATATTCATCATCAAGCTACCATTGTTGTATTTTAAATTGTTTGATATCATATCTTAGGTGAGGCCTTTCAAAACCTATTGATCTGTGGCCCAGGTAATGATCCCTTTACCCCATTCCTTGTGTAATTGCAACTCAATTCATTTGACAATAATGGCCTTTTGATTTTTTGTCTCTTGTAAAAAAGATGCATGAATAGAGAGGAAAAGAACAATATCTGAGATCAAGATTTCAGAGTTACAATCATAGGTTGCTCAACTCATAAATGAAATTGAGCAAGTGAGACACAGACAAGTTGTTTAGTAGACTAGATGGATCAATTCTTGCAAAAGACATTAAAGAGAATTGTTATCTTCAAATTCAATAAGGATATCAATAGGTGTAAGCGATATGGATCTGGAGAGTTTGGATCATCAAGAGAACTCGGTTATTGGTGTAGAAATGAGCAACCAAAATCTACAAACAAAGAGAAGCTAGATCACCCAAATGAAGATGAAAATCTAAACGAAAAAGAATAATATTGAGACCAAATATATGGCAAATAGTTAGGCCAACAATATCTAAAGCAATTCAAATGTCTCTTCTACATAGGCATAACCACTACATAAAAAAATGCTTCTAAGCTTTGTGAGCTTCATAGTAACCAACAATAATCGATTATGCATCTACAAAAAAAATAAAAAAATGTGTTACAGAGCAATTGTCATGTAACTAAGAACAAGATTCAAGTTGTCCCTTCCAAAGAGAATTTCCCATTACTAAAAAAACATTCTAACAGAGAAATGAAAATTGAATCTACCGAAGGGAAATCAGGGGTCAATGTGATCTAGAAAATCATTTTGCAGTTCCAATCGTTCATTATCAATAGATATTGAAAACACTTCTTTGTTTAGAATTTGCAGAGCAAATTTGTTATTTTCTAGTGATGAATCATCTAGATTGAGCAACTTAAAGTGCCAAGAAACCAATTTAATTTGGGAGAACATTGAGCATTTATATCTTCTTAAGAAAGAATACTTGTTGAAGAAAATTATATAGTAGGTGTGACTTTGGTGCGTCTGTTTAGCAGAAAAACTATGTAAACAAACTATGTAAGTTTGTCAAAACTCATAGATAAATCAAATATAAATTAAATAAAATATGAGAATATATATATATATATCATGGTGAGATACAAAGTAATGGAAACAAATTCGTTGTTTCCAATTTTGGAAGAGGATGAAGGAAAAAGTGACAACTACTTTTAACAAGAAGTAAGTAAAAAAAAACATAATGAAATCAAGAAAAGTGGGAAAGCTTTCCTCTTCACATCCAACTAAGTTTCATTGCATTAATAATATAATTTTTATTTTTTTTTGGTGAATATTTTGTTCTTATTTTTTATGGTATAGCACTAATCATAGTTCAAATAAATCTTTGTGGAAAATAAATTAAATAGAAAAAATTGAACAAGAACTTTAGTTGCACTTTAGAAATGTTCAAATATTAAATGTACTTCTATAATATTAATTGAAAAAATCGAAAACAATAGTCTCTGTCAATTTTTTTGTAGTTTAGAAAGTATTAACATGAATCCATATATATATATATATATATATATATATATATATATATATAAAATTGTATATTTTGAAGATCATCATAATAAACCTAACTTTAGTAGTCAAATTTTTTTTAAATACAGTATTTTAGACCGTGTTAATATTAAAATATGAATCCATCTAAATTATATATATATATCATAACAAATCTAACTTCAGAAAATAACTATTCTGATTTTTAAATATAAATTGAAACAAAAAACAATTAACATTCTAAAAATAAACTAAACAAACAAATGTTTCTATTATATGGAAGGGCTTCATAAATATTATTACCTGGCTGGGACGTGGTTTAATCTAGATGGTTGGCAATGGTAAAAATACTAGAATCGGTCTAGATCCCATCGTAGGCATGGATTCTTGTTTTCTGTTGCCAAGAGACCTCCATGACTACCTAGAAGACTACGGTATCACCTCGCTGATTCACGCAAGGAATCATTCCCAGGGAGCCCCATCATATTGGCTCACAGCTTCTGACTTGGATCTAGGTGGAGATTGGTAGCACATCTGGAATAATTACATCAAAGGTCTCGAACATGGAAGGATTAGACTCGGTTTGAATTCCGATAGTATGCTATGGGCATATAAAAACCACACTGGCTCTATAACGGCCGCGATAGCATATGACAGTGTGGCAGAGTCCTTTGCGGGTTCTCAGTGTGGAATATATTCCATACATCAGATCCTTTGGAAGCTCAAAATCCCAGAGAAGATTCGTTGCTTTATCTGGCTTCTAACTAGCAATAAGATTCTTACATGGGATCTGCTGAAGAGAAGAGGCATTCAGGGACCCGGTCTCTGCATTATGTGTAAGGAAAATGAAGAGTCATTTCAGCACCTTTTCATGGATTGCAAATATACAAAGGTTGTCTTCGAAGCTGTTTTTGAACATTTTGGCACTCGATCCCATCATATATCTGATATGGGCATATCAGTAAGTCAGTATCTGGAAGCATGGTTCCATGTTCACAACATGAATTTTTGCCATCTTTACCTGCCTCTATTTACTTTCTGGGTGATATGGAATCAACGGAACAGGTATATATTTGAAGGGGGGTTTCCTCCAACAGTTTACGGGATCATTCTTCAGGCTGAAAAGCTCTTGCATACCTATACAGTGCCTACAAAGAAATTAAAGCTCAGATTTATTGGCGATCCTCCAAGGAGACAATACCCCTGTGGGTATTTTGATGGTGCAGCCGCCAAGAACAATGGAGGGGCGGGATTTCTTTTACATATTAGCAGCACTCATAGTGTGCATTTCTCCTTAGGATGTGGAAGATGCACAAATACCAAATCTGAATTGTTGGCTTTATGGGCCCTTCTCACTGTAACAAAGATCATGGGGGTACCACTCCTCACCATCTATGGCGATTCCCTTGTCATCATTTCATGGGCCACGGGCAAGAGCACTCTGAACCTTCCTCATCTGAGTCACTGGAGTGATGAGATTAGAGAACTACTTCAATATTTTCCGGGAATGATCATGAAACACATCTTTCGTGAGAATAATCAGATTGCTGACAGTCTCTCAAAAAAAGCTCTTTCCTTAGACTCTGGCTATGGGACTTTCAAAGAAGTCATGAATGATATTTTTATTGATCATGGTATTTTCCGATTATTTTAGATGTGTTGTGCTCTTTTTCTTTAAGCACACTATTTTCCATGTTTTTTGGGATAAGTATAATGTAGAACTGACCAGCAAACTGTATGCTCACGATCCATGCGGTTTTCTGATCCTTTCTGGGAAAAGATATATATCTGACCTGTTATACAGGAGTGATGATAAAGCCTGTTAAATAATCAGGATTGTGCTTAGTCAATCATGTTCTGATGTCAAGGAATCGCCACAGTAGAGAGGATCTCCTCATTGACTGAGCTTACATGAGAATGATCACTTGATCGACTGTATAAGATGATCTTTGATTCAATTTTTAATAGAATAACAAGATCTGGTATTTTTTCTACTGAAAAAAAAAACAACTATCACTGATGGTATGAAGAAGCTCATACCATTCCTTTTGGTTTTTGTTCTATATATTCATCCTCTAAAGTGCAAACCCTTCACATTTTAGTGGATGAGTACCCTATCCTTTCTTAGGAATTCATAAGTCACTTCTATTAAACACTAGATGTGTTTAAAACAACATAGAAATTACAAAATCATGTGTCATAGACAATTGAGCTTCAAGCCTAATATAGTTAGAATTGCAAATCAAAACATGTACATTGAATTTGCAAACTGAGGCATGTGTCACATCGATTGAATATGCAAATTGAGCATTTATGAGCCCACAAATTCTTTTAGAGTTACTATAAAATGCAATATACGTTAATACAACACCAACTATTTATGAGCCCACGGCCCATTTGATTAATTTTATCATCTAAGTTTTGATCTTGACTCCATTCAATCAGAACCTCCATGGGATATGGAAATGGTGACGACCAAGTCTAAGTTCAAGAAAATATCTTTAGTAGTGCCCGCCAAAGCCTCAAAATTCTCCTTATAGTTGCCTCCAAAAGAAACTTCATTTAAGATGTCAAAGCTCAAGCCGTTTGATGGCAATCACACGTAAGTTGTAAAAGACGAAGCTGAAGAAAAGTTGGAATTCTTGAATGAGTTTGATTCCAAAAAAAAAGCTACTTCCAAGAAATGAAGATCATCCCTAAGCTAGAGAATTCATGGTAGCCATAGAAAAATATGATGAGCATTTAGATGACTGAATCTAAGTTGTGATTCAAGCGCAAGGTGAAGGCTCCCAGGATATAACATCGAGCAAAGCAAAACCTCAATAACCAAAGATCCCATCATGATTAAGATTCCAAGGAAATTGAGCAGAATGGAAAAAGCAATGAAAATGCATTTATGGAAAATTCCAAGCAACAAATTGTGGGAGAGGTCATGGAGGAATTGTTGGAGGATGATTTTGTCGATTCTTTTGATAGCTTTCATGTTCAAGAATTCAGGGCCACTTTATTGATAGGAATGGGGTGGACGTAAGGGAAGAGGATAGGAAATGGGAAGGATACTATGAATCCCATTGAGTATGTTAGAAAAGTGGGCCAAAAAAAATATTGTGTTTCATCCCTACTCCTCTACTTGAGGACAATAAACCTTTGAAGAGTAGGGTTTTTAAGCTTGGGAAGACTAGGGAGGAGGGGATGAGAGACTTGGCGGTGTGTTTGATGCCTGATGAATGTGATTCAGGAGGATCTCTACATTTGAAAATTTTAAAAGGTCTTCATATTTGTTGAAACTATCCACACAACAAAGAGCTTACAGGGAGCTTTTTGACACAATTTGAACAAGGTTGAATGGACTTTGGATGTGAAAGATATGGCTTGTTGAATTTTTGGGCCATAAGGAAAAAATAAAATGAAATGATTAATACGTATTTGAGCTATATGATTTTGTATTTTTCCTCTCAAATGTAATAGGAAACCAATGGAAGAGCTATGTAGTATTCTAGTTAGTATTCTAGTTTCCTAATATAAGGGAAATGTTGAGATCTTCATGGTAATAGTTGATATTTTCTCTTAAGATATCCCTTGAATTATGCCCAGATCCTGATTTAATGGATCTAGAGAGTTATTTTCTACTTGGAATGTTGAGGTAGATAATGTGAAACTATATAAAGGTCATTCTGCTCTTTGAAAGAGGATAGGATTTGTAATCTCTTTGAAGTAGAACAAGTAAGGCTTGCTTGTTAATTGTAAGCCCCTTATTGGGAGAATGAGCCACTTATTGTGAGAAGCTTTGACCTTGTAAAGGGGATAACCAACCCCTTATTGGGAGAATATTTCAACCCTTTATGTAAAAGGAAAATCCCTTTGAAAGGAGAACCAATAAAGTAGTTCGTCAGTTGAGCGAACAAGGATATGTAGCCAAAGTTTGGTGAACTCCATTATCAATTTGGTTTTCATAATGATTTTATATGCTTGATTGTTTAATTTCACTTTTTGAATGATGAATGTGAATTATATTACCAAGTTTAATGTTAATGATGGAGATTTGTGAAATATATCAAATACATGGAATGGACAAAATTTGAGTCAATTTTGATCATGCCCATTTTCTCATCAAGTTGGTATCAAAGTCATAAGATCAGGGGTCGAATTTGAAGACTGTAGACTATAATGGAAAGATGCAACTAAGGCAAGCTTGTGAAGAAAAAAAATCACAGATCTATAGTCTCTAGCTGAAGGAGATTACATATTGAGAAATAAGTGCCAAAGCCAATATCACCACCAATAGAGGCATACCTGGGAGGAACAACGCCAAGCATATAATTGGTGTTCAGAACTTGTTCATAGTATGAGAACATGTTGTTAGGAATCAATTTCACTATGATGGCTACCATATGCTTCTAGGTTGAAGCTCGTAGTCCAATTCCATCCGAGAAGAACTTGAGAGAAAACTTGAGCTCTCACTTGGGGCCCATGTGAGAGTATCCAGTGACATGGGAAGCCATTGCTTTGGACTTGAAAAGTCCTAACTTCCCTTGAAGGAAAAGGTATTGCTCCAAATCAAGGATGGATAGCAACATAGTTTCTGTTAGTATGTAAGGATAGAATAAATGTCATTCCTTCGAAGGATTAGAGAACAATATGATAAGACTTCATGTAGATATTCACCCTACACAACACATCTGTTGGAACGAGGAAAAGAGGCACACAACTTGGGAGTATATATATTTATGTGTGATGGCATTATCCACTACTCAACTCAACTCAACTCAGTGAATCGTGCCATAGTTTATGGAAGCATGATCTAAACATGTGCAATAACTATGTAGGGGTTGCCACTATGATGTGTTGAAAGTGGTGTAATGAGCCTTTGTTTGTCACTTTGTGTGTGTTGTTGAGAGCGTAATACATATGTGAATCATATACATAAGAAACATGGTTCACCTATGTGCAGTAAAGGTAGAGGAAACCATGGTTGAGATCCACATTCGTGAAGAGCAAGGAAATTGATCGTAGTTTGTGTCACGTTGTGGGGAATGAGATGCCATTAGAATCGACAAAGAATTTGTAAAAATGTTTACTAAATAGAGGAGGATACACTTGTGTCCAAGAAGAACATTAAAGTAACGAAGTTAGCCTAAGTTTAAATCAACAGGGGGATACCAATGAGCATACCTCCATAAGGTATGAGTCATTGGTATGCTTGCATAGGTTGTCAGGGATCTAATAGATCTATTTACTACTAGATATTAGGTGTGAATGGTCACCAATGGAGAAATAAAGTTGTATTCATATTGTTTTCTACATGACCTGTGTGTTGGTTGAAAAATTGGCTTAAAACTTTGTCTATATTATTGTCACACATGTAGAGGTTTGAGTCGTGTTGTAGCATAGAGTTAATTTATTCTCAAACATAGTACCCATGTGTGTTGTTGTCTACATTGTTAAGTAGTTGGTGACTACCGTTTAAAGTTGTGTTTTTCATGGATCATCTTGAAAGGCACTCAATTAAGCATCATCACTCACTAAAGCAGTGGACAAGTCAAGATCACAGTGAAAGGAGATTATTCCATTTACAATTTAGAAGTGTAGGTTTCTTGGTTATGAAGGACAACCATGGGTAAATCATTGAAGAGAGAAAGAATTCAAAATCTTGAATACATCAACCTACAAATTCAACAGGAAAACTATGAACTAAGATATTATTGCAATTATTTGAGAATTAAAAGCAAGATCTTCAAGACAGATTGTTATTCCATGGATAATTTCTCATGGAATCATTAAAAGGTTTCAACTTGAGTTTCAAATCATGGAAAATATTTTGGCAAAGATCCATAACATTGAAGGAGTGGAGAGGAATTAAGAGTCTACCATGCAAATGCGACCATCTTCTACGACATATACACAAACCATGACTGAGATGTGCACCCTAAGTAATTCACTATGTTCTCTATCTTGCCTTCAAGATGTAGATGCATCTTTTGGTGAATTTTAGAAGCATACTCAAGGTATTTGTTCTAAGTTACTAACAAAGTGGGGCCTTGATGTAAAGTTCCTCGACATCAATGGCCAAGGAATTACTAATCCCATATAGGTCCAGGAAAGACCTCGTTATGCAGGTTTGGGATATGGAAAAGGAGAAGTTGGATAATGCTCCAAGAGAGTTGAAGCAAGAGAATAGCCCAAGCCATTATCTCTATAGAAAAAACCCATGCAAGGAGATGGTATATCACTCCATGATGGTGAGAATGAGTGCAAGTTAGAATCAAGAAAGGTACAACCTTTCAATCATGGGGAAAGCATAAAAAAAGAGTTCAAAAAATCTCCAAAGAGATATGAACATCATTCCAAAGGAGTAGTTAAAACATTTTACTCTCATCAAAATTGCACAAAGGATAGACCTAAAAGGTTTGAAAACGATAAGCACTCCATTGTTTTCTTCAATTATGATAAGAATTCCCATGTAATGCAAGATTTGTGGTATGCATATCCATGCACATTTTGTGGATTAAATAACCATTGTGTGGCCATGTGTTGGAAGAGAAACTCCATACAAATAAAGATCGGGAATTTCATGCCCTTTAGGAAGGAGGCAAGATGAAAAAACCACTGTCCAAGTCAAAATGAGAAGAATGGAAAGAAAGGATTATTGTCTAATAAAATAGGAAATAATTACTACACTAATTGTAACATGAGTGGTCATTGGGTTAACAAGTTCTAGAAACTTCATCCACAACTTCATCCAAAGCGTTACAAAGAAGCACCCACAAAGGAAGAGGTAGTAGATGAAAGAATTGGTCAAACACCAATAGTCCAAGAGATAGCTCATGAAGAAGATCACATATCCAAGGAAGTTACTATCTAGAGGGAAGAACCTAAAGTGGGGCATCCATTAGAATGGATCAATAAGAAATGGATAGCATATTTGCTTAGCTAAGTTTCGATATCATGCTTATGTACTCTACCCAAAATCACTTTATGTTATTGAAAAGCATGAAGGAAGCTAACTTCATTTGTATGAGCAAATGTGGAGGTAGATCACTCATTGACAGGAATACATGGAGCAGCCATCTAAGATGAGAACTACATTATGAATATCTCAATACTAGAGGTTTTTATCAATTTTTGCATTATCATGTTTATGTCGACAATCATGTTAGTATGTTTTGCTTACCACTTATTGTATCATTTGGCAAGATGGGTAAAAAGGTTCTCCATTGGAAAAGGTAGGCTTCAACTAGTTTTTGGAATATGAAAGCAATAGTACACATGTACTTAATGGGCATCATTATCATGCATGTGAGCTAAGGTTTTCTTCCAAGAGGGAGATAAAGCGACATCAACTTGAGAAGAGTTTTCATGGTGAGTAGCACTCAACAATAACATTGTTGTTTTGTAGATGTGTGTTGCATGTAAGAGCCCAAGAAGGAAAAATTGTACAAGTAATTACATGTTATAATATCCCTTAATATGAGTCATAGTTTTATTCCTTTGTTGAGAATGTTGGGAAGAAATGAGCATACATAAATCAATCTCTAATTGAGAGAAAACAAAGTTATCCCTAAGATAATGGATTAAAACTTTTGGTGGAACAAAACTTTATTTTTGTGGGGAGGTATGATTCAAGTGGATCTCCACATTTGAAAAATTCAGAAGGTATTCGCTTTTTGCCAACACTATACGCACAACAAAGAGCTTGCATGGAGATTTCCGATGCAATTTAAACAGGGTCGAATGGACTTCGTATGTGAAAAATATGGATTATTGAAGATTTGGGCAAAATGAAAAAATAAAATAAAATGATTATTACATATTTGAGCTATATGCTATTGTATTTTTCGTCTCAAATGTAATAAGAAACTAATGGAAGAGCTACATAGTAATATAAGTTGAGATCTTCATGGGAATAATTGAGATTTTCTCTCAACATATTGCTTGAATGTGCCCAAATCCAAATTTAGTGCATTGTTGTAGCCACAATAGATCCCGTCATTTTTCATTAAAAGTAATTTTTCATTAGTATATGGTTTAGTTTGTTTCAAAATTATTATTTTCTAATGTTTATTTCTGTCTCTGACGTCAATCGGATCTGAAATTTATTATCTGCTCATTTTAGTGCTTTAATATTGGATCCGTGATCTTAGGACATTCACTTCAAAAGTGTTGTTTGTATTATTTTCACTTCTCGATGTTTTTTTTTTCGAGATTTTTCTTTCCATAGTTACGGACCCAGAATTCATTTAAGGTTTATTGTAATTAATTTTTGGTTCCGCTATTGTGGGATGTTTTTGTTGAAGTTTTATTTTATGTTTAGTATTAGCCTTCCGATGTTACGAGCCCAATGCTTTACTATGTAGCTCAACATTTGAACATTGGAAGGGCCAAATGATCTCAACATTCCCATAACACATGTTTTTTGGGATAATGTACTAAGGGGGGGCCTTCTTTCTGCACCCAACTTGATATTGGGTGGAGACCTTAACTTGACCATGAATGCATATGAGACTAAGGGTCATAAAGCCATATTGGACCGTCTTGCCCCACACTTCAAACACTTTTTTGACTCAACTGGACTTTTGGACATTGCCCCCCACAATGTTGGGCCAACTTGGAGGAATGGGAGGGTGGGTGATGAGGGTATCTGTAAGTGATTGGATCGTTTCCTACTCTCTTCTGCTTTGATCCCTTCTCTTAAGTGTCACAGGACTTGGATTCAACCTGCTGATATCTCTAACCATCTCCCTATTTGTCTTGAATGGAATAAATCTCTGGGTTCTTTCAATTATTCAATCGATCAAGGCTCACTGATCCTGATTTTAATCTTTGGATTACAAAGAGATGGCCTGTTATTAATTCTCAGTCTTCTCTTAATGGTCTGGATAGCCTGATTAATAAGTTGAGGACCCTTAAGGGTGATGTAAAAGCTTGGACCCAGGAGAAAGAAAAGTCGATGAAAGCAGACTCTTGTAAGTTGGATTTGGAGATTGAATCTCTCCTCATAGGCTCTTTTTCGGGTAACTTCACTCTTGAGGATCAGTTAGCTCTGAACCAACTTAGAGCTGAAAAGAAAAAGATTCAGGATCATCTCTTACTAACTTGGCAACTTAAGAGTCGTACTAAATGGGCTCTGTATGGTGACTCAAATACTAAATTCTTTCATGCTATAGCCTCTGATAAAAGGAATCATAACACCATCTGGTCCTTAGTAGATGAGGAGGGTCACACTATTGAAGATGAACAAGCACTCAAGGAGCTCGGAAAAAGACATTTTGCTCATATATTCAATGATGATCAAAATTCTTGCATTTTAACACAGCTTCATGTGGTCTCACTCTATCCCACTATGATTGCTCAGGATTATGCTCCTAACCTCATTGCTCCTGTCACTCTGTCTGAGATTGAGAAGGCATTGAAATCTTTTAAGAAAGATAGGAGCCCTGGCCCTGATGGCTGGCCTGTAGAGTTTTATCTCCACTTCTTTGATCTGTTTGGCTCTAATTTGTTAAATGCTATCAAGTTTGCTCGGACTTCAGGGTATATTACCCCCTCTCTCAACTCCACATTCCTTGCCCTGATTCCTAAGAAGGATAAGCCTACTTCTTTTGCGGATTTCAGACCCATTTCCCTTTGTAATTTATTGTATAAGCTTATTTCTAAGGTGATTGTTGTCAGACTTAAACCTTGCCTGGACTTGCACATTTCCAAAGAGCAGTATGGGTTCTTAAAACATCGACAGATTATCGAACCTATTGGTATCACACAGGAGACACTACACTCTGTTAAGAACAAGAATACTTCTGCACTCATTCTCAAATTGGACTTGGTAAAGGCTTTTGATAGAGTTAATTGGTCCTTCATTAGGCTCATTTTGATTCAAATTGGATTACCTCTCATCGGAGTCAATTGGATTATGGCTTGTCTTTCATCAGCTAACTTTGTTGTCCTTGTTAATGGCACTCCTTCACAATTCTTTGTAGCCTCTCGGGGAATCAGACAAGGTTGTCCTCTTTCCCCACTTCTTTTCATTCTTGTTATTGAAGGCTTGAGTCTTTTGATATCTGATGCCAGAGAGCATTCCCTTATTAAAGGTATTAAAATCTCTCCAACTCTAGCCCTTACACATTTACTATTCGTTGATGATGTGATCTTACTTGGTTCTGGTACCATGCTAGAGTGGTCCTCTTTTGATGTTATCCTCGACACTTTCTGCAAGGCTTCGGGGAGGTGTATCAGTGTTGATAAATCATGCTTCCTCTTCAACAATGTAGACGAGGATATTCTAGGAGATATTGCTCGTGTTCTGCCTTACAAAATGGAACCCATTGTCACTGGTTTCAAATACTTGGGGTATTTCCTCAATCCCCTGGGGTACAAAGTCAGTGATTGGATTTGGTTAGTTCAGAAATTCGAGAAGAGAATCCATAATTGGACTCATAAGCTACTTTCTCTGGGTGGCCGGTTGATTCTTGTTCAAGTTGTACTGTCTAGTCTCCCCATTTACTGGTTGGGATTGGCTCCTATCCCAATCTCTGTCCTGAATAAGCTCGGAAGCATCATGATCCGGATTTATGCAGGAATGCAATAGAATACACAAATAACCATAGAAACAAATATGCAGCGGAAATAACACTTCATTTCATTAATCAATAACTGAAACGTGTTTACATACAGAATGGAAATAAACTAGCTAGAGTGCTGGTAGCTTATCTCTAAGAAGAGATGTGGCGGCTACATGCCTCTGAACTCTGTGTTACAATGAGGCTCGAAGGCCTATATATTATTGAGAAACAATGGAAGCCTTACACATCTAAAAACCTAACCCTAGGAGGTGAAACGCCTTAATGTGGGCCCCGTTGGGTAACTTGGTACATCAATTTCTCAGGGTCGTAACTTTAGCATACTACCTTCGTTTGACGCGCATGATACATCATTAGAAAGATCTGTTTAAGGATTACATCCATAAAAAGAAAATATTGAGTCTAGAATGGAATCATATTTGCCTAACCATTCGATGCCAAAAAAACGTCGTTTAGGGCCTCAAAACGGCTCCGGAAGTTTAGGACCCGAAAACTGCCAAAAATAGTAAATTGTTCTACAATTAAGGAAACTGGAAAACTGAAAAAAACAGTGGTGGGGGTCCAAGAGGAATAGGTGGGTGGCCACCAATATCCTCCTGGATCATTCCCCCCCCTTAGGAAGCAATGGTCCCCATTGCGTTGAGTTCCTCCATGAGATGAGGAAACTTCTGTTGAACTTGGTCCCTAGTCAGCCACTTTCCCTGGTGAAGGAGTTGGCCTACTTTGACAACTCGATATAGCTGGATATTCTACCGGCGAGTGTTCTTGATCTGTGTGTCCATGATTTGATCAATTGTGGCTTGTTCCATGCAGTCGGGATTTAACTCTATTGGTGTGAGTTGTTCTGCCACGTCTGATGTGTCTAGTAGAGGTGGAAAGTAAGGCCGAAGGCGGTCCACATTGAACATTGGGTGCAGACCAAGGAATGGTGGAATATTGAGCTTGAAGGAATTGTCCCTAACAACCTTAGTGATGGTGTATGGCCCATATCGGAGTGGGCGAAGCTTGCGGTGGGGTCCAGCGAAGCGCTCCTTCTGTAAATGTAGCCACACTTTGTCGCCCACCTGGAAGTTGTGTTGCACCCGATGCTGATCATGTCGTTGCTTGTACTTAGCATTGGATCTGTCCAATATGTCATGAACTTGTTGGCGAATGTGCTGAATGCGCTCAATGAAGTTGTTTGCCTTGGAAACTTCAGACTGGATATGAGATGAATCAGCCTAAGTAGCTGCAAATGGCATGGCTACGTCAATGGGACATAGTGGCTGGAATCCCAAGCCCACCTGAAAGGGACTGTGGTTGGTTGAGTTGTGGAGGGCCCGATTATAGCTGTGTTGTACATAGGGGAGGCTCTCATCCCATGTGCGTGGATGCTTTGAGTTGTACATGCGCAAAATGTGTATGATCATTCTGTTGACGACCTCTGTCTAGCCATCAGTCTGGGGATGGAAAGCTGTGGACTTTGTGAGCTTGGTGTCTAGCATTGACCATAGGCTAGACCAGAATATACTAAGGAACCTGTTGTCCTGATCTGAGATTATAGACTGTGGGATACCAAAGTGTACCCATACTCAATCAAAGAAGAGTTTAGCAGTGGCTTCTGCTGTGATATTCTTCTTGCAGGCCGCCATTATGGCCATCTTTGAGAATCTGTCAACAACCACAAACACACAGTTGTTGCCATGCTTAGTAGAAGGAAGGCCTGACATGTAATCCATGGAGATGGATTCCCAAGGTCGACTAGGGGTAGGCAATGGAGTATAGAGGCCTTGCTTCTTGATGGATGGTTTGGCAATGGCGCAAGCAGTGCAGGATCGGATGTACTTCCTGATGTCCTGTCGAAGGTTCAGCCAATAGAAATACTTCTGTAGTACTGCCACTATTTTCTCGACCCCGAAATGCCCAGCGACTCGACTGTAGTGCGCTTCCCAAATCATCTTAGCACGCTCACTTGAAGAAACACAAAGGTGTCCCATGTGACACAGTAGTACATCCCGGAGGTGAAATTTTGGAACTTGGTTTCCCTCCAAGAGCGTCTAGTATGTGTGGCTGAATTCTGGATCACTCTTGTAGAGAAACGGTCAATCAGAAGTCTCATGCCCACAAGAGTTGAGCACGGTCGTTATCGCCATGATTGGTGGTCGGCTGAGGTAGTCTGCAACATTATTGGTGCTTCCCTTCTTGTACTTGATGTTCAAATGAAACTGTTGTATATATGTGGACCACTTCTAATGGCGATCGTTCTGTAACTTCCCTTGTGTCTGCATGAACTGTAGGGGTCAGTGGTCTGTGTGGATGATCATTTCCTTCCCCAAAATGTAATGCTTCCATTGCCGGCAAGCCTGTACAATGGAATACATATCTTTGTCATAAGTGGGATATTTGTGGACTATGTCTGACAGTGTCTCACTGTGATATGCCACTGGATGCCCTTGTTGAATAAGGACTGCCACAATAGCATAGTCATAGGCATCTGTCTCGATCTCAAATGGTTGTTGCAAGTCTGGTAATGTGAGCACTAGGGCACAACAGAGGTGATGTTTCAATTCTGTAAACGCCTTCTGCTGAGTTTCTGACCAAAAGAATTTTGCTTTCACTCCTCCCTTGGTGACTTGACTCAAGGGCCAAGTGATATGAGAGAATCCCAACACGAACCTGTAGTAGAAATTAGCAAGGCCCAAAAAGCTGCGAAGCTCTGTTAGAGTACTTGGGGCTGGCCAATCCCGAATGACTTGGATCTTGGTTGGATCCACATGTACCCCATAGTCATCAATAATGTATCCCAGATACTGAACCTGGGTCATGCCAAAAGTGCACTTGTCCAAATTGGCACACAACTTGTGTTGCCGCAATGTTTGGAGGACCTGTTGGATGTGGTGGAGGTGCTCTTCCCAAGTCTGGCTGAAGATCAGGATGTCATCCAAGTACACTACTAAAAATGAGTTGGTGAATGGCCGCAAGATGTCATCCATCAGTCTCATGAAGGTTGCAGGAGCATTCGTCTGCCCGAAAGGCATGACCAACCATTCGAAAAGGCCCTCCTTGGATTTGAAGGCAGTCTTCCACACATCGGTCGGCTCGATCGGTACCTAGTGATACCCGGACTTTAAGTCGATCTTGCTAAAATATTTTTCCCCTTTAAGTTGGTCCAGGAGGTCATCAATCCGTGGGATCGGGTACCTATTCTGGACAGTGATCTTGTTCAGCGCCCGATAGTCAATACAGAGTCTCCAAGTCCCATCCTTTTTTCTGTACCAACACGATCGGGCTCCCACAGGGCGATGAACTTGGTCGGATGTGACCCTTCTGCAGCAGCTCTTGAATTTGCCTCTTGATTTCATCATTCTCTAGAACAGAGCGACGATAGATCGGTCCATTGGGCAGCAGCGCACTTGGGGTTAGATCGATGGGGTGCTTGACCTGACAGTGGAGAGGCACCCCGGTGGGTGAGGTGAATATGTCTTGGTACTCCTCCACGACCTTGTCCATTTGTTGTTGTCGTGCGAAGGGGCCCTATCTGGAGGTTGTGGCCACGATATTCTTCTTGCCCTGAGGGCGGATCGTCAAGAAAACAAACTTCTCGGTTTTGGAAATGAGCTTACTGCATTGCTTTGCAGTAACCAAAGAGATAGCGGTAGGAGGTGGTACCTCTGGTATCCTGTAAAAATTATTTCTCAATGTAATAATAACAACGCGAGGCCGTGACTCATACACAACATGTCGCTTCCATAAGTATGGTTGACCTAATAATACATCACAAACATCAAGAGGAGCAATATCACATAATACCTCATCGATGAAGAGATTGATGCTGTAGGGAAGGCGGCACTGCTGGCTGACGCGAAGATCTCGTCCTTGGTGAAGCCACCCAATGGTGTATGGCTGCGGGTGTGTTTTGGTCGGCAAACCCAACCACTTCACGACCTCTGCTGAAATCAGGTTCTTTTGGCTCCCACTGTCAACGATGAACTGTAGCGGGGAAAAAGTTTTTACCCACATCTGGGAGTGGAAAAGACGCTCCTCCTCCTTTGAATCTTCTGGTTCTTCCTTTTGGATCTTTGTGGTGGCAATGGTGGCGTTGAGCTTTGCATCGATAATCTTCTTCCCTCTGTCATTCCCCTTCTCGGGTTCAGATTCGGTGTCAGAGTATGCATCTGTTTTAGAAGCCTTTATCTCAGCCACCAGTGACTGCTTAGCCTGACACTCACTTGTGTTGTGAGTGGGGCTCTTATGGAACTCGCACCACTTTCCCGCTTCCTTCTTCGGCTTTGCATTTTTGCTCTTTGCTTGCGGATTTGGAAAGTTTTCTTGAGTCGCCATGCCTTGGCTGTGTCCTTGGTTCTGCGGTTTGGGGGCACCTTTCCCTTGCTTCTGATTCGCAGATCCAAAGTCTCGCTTTTTCTGTTTGAATTTTTCCTCAATTTTGGCAGCATACCGATATGTCGTACCAAGCGAGGAGATGTCGAGGAACTCCATTTCCTCCTGAATGTATCTATGCAGACAATTGCGGTACTTCAACACCAAATGTTGCTCTCAATCTTTGATACCCAACTTGGTGCGTAGGGTATGCAATAGATTCATCAGCTCATGCACATCTTGATCTCTTTGCTGCCGCAACGTAGTCCATTGGATGTACTTGTCCTCATAGCTCCCCACCGGATAATATTGTCCATTTATGGGATCTCGAAAAGAATTCCAAGTGGGTATGACTGAGAACAGAGAGGGTTCCTCCTCATCCTTTCTCTCATAGTAGGTTTCCCACCAGTCCTTGACATGGGGGGCAACTTTGAGTAGAGAAAAAGTAATCTTTTCCCGGTCAGAAAAGTCATGAACCGAGAAATATCCTTCTAATAGATTCAACCATTTATCTACGGCGTTTGCATCTATTCGACCATCAAATATGGGAATGTCGAAGTTTACTTGTACCTTAAAAGGGGTTGCACCTCCAGAGTGGCTGCTAGATGCAGGTTTGCCGAAAGTGGGAAGTCGTTGAAGGATATGGGCGAAGTTATCCATCATCGCATTCCTTTTTTTTTCAAGGGCCTCCTCGAGCAACATTTTGATAGGATCTTCTGCGCCCTCATCTTTATTTTCATTCCCCCATGGGTGGCTGTCGGGATTTGCGAGGTTGATCTTGCAAAGGTTCAACCAGATCGAGCCCTAACTCTTTATACCCCGCCCTCGTTGGGGACATGCAAAGAAGGATCGAGAAAGAGCAGATTGCTCTGATACCACTAATCCGGATTGATGCAGGAACACAACAGAATACACAAATAACCATAGAAACAAATATGCAGCAGAAATAACACTTCATTTCATTAATCAATAACTGAAACTTGTGTACATACAGAATGGAAATAAATTAGCTAGAGTGCTAGTAGCTTATCTTTGAGAAGAGATGTGGCGGCTACATGCCTCTGAACTCTGTGTTACAATGAGGCTTGAAGGCCTATATATTATTGAGAAACAATGGAAACCCTACACATCCAAAAACTTAACCCTGGGAGGTAAAACGCCTTAATGTGGGCCCCGTTGGGTAACTTGGCACATCAATTTCGGGGGGTTGTAACTTTAGCATACTACCTCTATTTGACGCGCATGATACATCGTTAGAAATATCTGTTTAAGGACTACATCCATAAATAACAAATATCAAGTCCGAAATGGACTCATATTTGCCCGACCATTCGATGCCAAAAAAACGTCGTTTAGGGCCTCAAAACGGCTTCGGAAGTTTAGGACCCGAAAACTGCCAAAAATAGTAAATTGTGCTACAATTAAGGAAACTGGAAAACTGAAAGAAACAATGGTGGGGGTCCAAGAGGAATAGGTGGGTGGCCACCAATATCCTCCTGGATCACATCACTTTTTCTTTTCTTTGGGGATCATCTGGGACTCATCATAGGTATCATTTGTCTCACTGGCAATATTTATCCTGGCCAAAGGAATATGGAGGACGGGGCATCAAAAATATTCAGTGGTTCAGTATAGCTTTGAGATCAAAAAATTTATGGATGGTCCTCCATAGAAATGGATTGTGGCATAAGGTACTATGCACGAATTATATGAAGAATCTCTTGATGGCTAACTGGCTCAGAGGTAATAATTTTAATTCTCGTGGAGTTTCTTTGATTTCGAGAGGTTTCTTACAATCTCTGCGTTGGCTGGGGAGTTGTTTATCTTGACTTGTGGGTAATGGGAATGATATCATTCTGGGTATCGACCCTATTTTGGGCACACAAGACCCATTTATACTTCCTGTGGATCTCAGAGAGTACCTTGAAGACTTGGATATTGTCACACTTGCACAAGCCCACAACTCTCAGCCTGATGCTTAACATTATTGGTTCACGGCCGAGGAATTGAACCTAGCAGGAGACTAGAAGCTTGCTTGGGATGGTTTTATTCAGGGCTTGGAGTTGGGGAGAATAAGACTTCATGCACAACCTGATACTCTTGTATGGAACCACAATCGGGAAATGGGTTCTGCCTCGGCCAAATCGGTTTACGAATATATTGTTCTTACCTCTCAGCCTCCCGTCGTTGACAACATACATTCCCTAATATGGTCGATCTCTCTTCCCACTAAAATCAGTTGTTTCATTTGGTTGGTGATGGAAAACAAAATACTAACTTGGGATAACCTTTAGAGAAAAGGGTGGATTGGGCCTGGTATCTGTGCACTCTATGGTGCTGGAGCATATTGTGTGCAACATATATTCTCTTCTTGCTCTGTATGGAGGGAGGTCATTTGTCATCTCAATGATAAGTATCAATTCATTCCACTACAGCAGAGTGATGATCTTAAATACTATTTGAGGAATTGGACAGACAGATTCTCCAAGTATTCGGCTACTTGTTTCCTCATATTCTTTGCTTTATGGATCATATGGAAAGAAAGAAACTCTTCCATCTTCGAAGGAAAAAAGCATATGGTTTTAACATTGTTTTTCAGATCGATAAGTGTCTCCTTTTATATCAGCCTCCCTGCAAAGAGATCAAAAAGTCTCGTGTTATTGGTACAGGGCCACCACTTGTCTTCCCCTGCGGTTTTTTTGATGGGGCTTCAGCTAATGATTCTAGAGGAGCTGATATCTGTATTTACCTGAATAAGGCTCATTCCTTCGAGTTTGCAATAGGGATAGGAACTAGTACCAACACCAAAGTTGAACTGATTGGACTATGGGCACTTCTGCAAATTGCTCAGGTCATGGGGCTCCCCACATTGAACATTTTCGGGGACTCGTCGGTGATTATTAACTGGGTTAATGGTTCCAATGCCCTTGCACCCCCTAAGCACAGTCATTGGTGCAGGGATATCAGGAATTTGTGTACTTGTTTCACCAACTTGTCCTTCAATCATATCTATCGTGAATATAATCAGCGTGCCGACTGTCAATCGAAGGTTGCCTTGAGTTTGGCTCCAGGTACTTGTATCTTTTCTGAATTTTTTGAAGGCCTTTTGGTCTTGCATGACACTCTTACGCTCTTCTGAGCTTGGTGATGGAGTATTAACTCCCTTATTTCTGTTATTGCACCTATTTACTGTTTGGGAGCAGGCATCTTTAGATTGTGGATCAACACTATTATGTCCACGATAGAGATGGGCTATGAAGGATAGGTTAACTTTAAAGTCATGACTGGATGTATTGGTAGAACGTATATGTTGGGCATGCTCCTATCTCTCCCCAGGGCAGCTTGTTGAGTTGAGTCATATTGTAGGAGTTATGTATCAGATACTCTACACATGCTCCTTTTTTTTATTGTACCCCTCTATCAGGGTTGGCATGTTAGATGCCCTTTGATTCTTCAATGAATAACAAGGACAGGCTTTTTTCCTTCTGAAAAAAAAAAAAAAAAAAAAAAAAAAAAAAACACATGTATTTTAGCTCATTTAAATTTGAATTTCTCTAATTTCAATGTGAATTTTGAGTTTCATGATTATTTGGAATTTGTTGAGATTGCAATTTAATATTTACAAATGTAAAATATGATGATGATGATGTTTAACGTTCACTGAGACCAACTTTGTTTTATTGGATCTTAACAAGAAATAAATAAATTACTTGGTTTGCCAAAAAACTTTATTCCTATGCACTCAAAAAGCTTAGAGATAAGCATACCGAGGTCACTATAGTTTTGACAAGTTAGAAGATTAAGGAGGTTAGTAATATAATAAATGTTGTGAACTACGATCTAATGTGGGTGTAGGCAAGGCACTGTAGGAGAAAGTGACTTTCATCCTCAATGTTGTTAGTCTTGCAGAGATGGAAGGTCATTTCCTACCATGGCGTTTTAGGAATTGTCCAACTCCATGTTTAGCTATGAAGTTCATGAGAGTTTGTTCTTATATGGCTAAATTACTTTTTTTCCTTGAGCTAGTTAAAATGGAGAGATACTTTTGGTCTGCTAGATTAGAGTTAGTGGCCTCCTTATAGTATCTTAACTTCCTTTTAAACTCTAAATCCTTTTCGTCCCACATTTTCTCTT
>LPNX011087946.1:238834-304929 GCA_001517045.1 Pseudotsuga menziesii
GTTGGCTTTGAGAAGTTCGGTTTTGATTAGACCAATTTCGAGTCACCATGGCTGAAGCTTCAGTTTTTTCTGTAAGATTCAACATCATTCTCACTCTCCATAATCACCTTATCACGATGATCCAACTCACAAAAGATCTCGGTTAATTCTCCATAATACAATGAGAGTGTTCTGCCATTCTGTTTCGCAGAGAAGGCCCTTTGATTCAAGACAAACACCTGCAATTCATTTGCTCCATCATAAAAAGCTTTAGAAAGAGCTTTCCAAATATCTCGAGCGGTGGGTAAGCGAATATATCATTTCATGATTTCTGGGGACATAGACATCAACAACCATCTCTTGATCTTTTAATTGTCTGCATACCACTTTTCATATCCATCATATTTCTCGGTAGGTGGCTGTGAATTACCACGAATGAAAGAGAGCTTCTCCTTCTCAACAATATGCATCTCCATGATTTGAGACCACAAATCATAGTTTGTTTCATCGAGTACAATCCCTGCATTGAATAACGAACCTTCACATTAAATAATAACGGGAGCAGATTTGTTCCCAGATGTTTTAGAATTTGAGTCGGCCATGGTTCAGTGTAGAGTACTAACGATTTAAGCTTATTGGCTCTGATACCAAGTTCAAAACAGAGTTCAAGAGAAATATAATTCTGTTTATTATAGTGAATTGTACAGGTACATACACATCAATGGATCAATTTTCAAATCTTACAATCGAGCTGCAGACCCTATAATCACGCTGCAGATCCTAAAAGGATAAGAAACAGCCATCTACAGGATAAGAAAGAATCACAGAAAAATAGGAAAGAATCAGTAACTACAAGATGGGAAAGACTCATTCCATATGGCAACAATGACTTCAGATTCTACGGAGTCAAATGAATTAGAGATGCGTTGAATAAAGAGACCACTGAGTCCATTAAAAGAAGCCGTATGATTCGGTGACAGGGTGAGCTATGCAACCTATACCACCCACTGTTGGCGCATCAGGCAGCCAGCTACTACGTAGTCGTCCAACATGGCCTCAGCCGAGGGGTGCCTGCATGTCAATCCAGGATCAGGTCATTCTGTTGTGGCAAAAGGGAAAGTTGAAGTCTCCCATGTTGCACCTGCTTCAAGCGCTTGTATCGTCAGTGGATTCGATCTCACAATTACCCATTGGTTTCTTCCAAAGAAAATGTTCTTCAAAACCTGGTAAGCAATATGGTGGTTTTCAGATTTTTTTTTGGAATTTTGTCTTCAATTTGAAACAGGCTATTAAATGTTATATGAATAAATAGTTGTAGTTTATGTGCATGTCAAAATATTTGAAAGATGGCATTGGATCATATTTTAAGCACTGTGCAGTTTCTAAGCGATCAACTGCACCTGCCTATATTCCAACCTTAGTGGCAGAGATATCATAGGAAGCAAAGGGGCACCCTTTAGCACAGATCTCAGTTCCTACATGCCACACCTCACCTAGGGGTGTACAGGACGATCACTTCATACGTTCAGGTTGATCCGTCAGACCAGAGTAACAAGAGGTGAGCAGAGTTTCAGAGTACATCAGAGAACCGTGATACCTCTGGTGCTCGGGCTTAACCGGTTCATGCAGAAGTAGCTACAAAACTATGGCATCTGGAGACGCTCAACAAGGCCACAAAATTGGATATTCCAGTGTAGAACGAAAAATCAGAGTTTATTCTTCTATGGTAATAACAGATCAATTGATCTGGTACTGACATTCCATCTTTCGCAATCATAACAGGAGGCTTCTTTTCCCCAAGTGTATAATCCAAGTGTGAAACAAGAACAATAGTTTAATAACCAGGCGCAGAGCGTCTTCATTGCACCAACTTGCTATGAAAGGTCAAATATTTTCCTTCTTCTTTGTACATCTCTCTCGGAGCTTCTGTGTCAATATATCTGAATCATTCTCATACATTGTTTATTGGTATTGTATCAAGAAATATAATAGCAAATCAAATAAGCATAGGTAGAATTAGAAACAGGAAAAACTTCTACGTGCCCTGTAGGAAACTGATCAGGACTGTATGTGGAATTTTATGAGGCATCTATGTTAGTCTACAGGATGAAATACATGCTCTATGTCCATCTAAATCTGTAAAAGCTCAAAATAAAAGAATATGCAACACACGCCTTCAATACAAAGCAATTTTGGGCACACCTCTCTTGATGGTGATCATAAGATGGATCTGAGAAACAACATAAGTGTTGATGGAATTCGCCACATTTAAATAAATAGACAGACGTCTGCATTCTTCCCTTTGGGATGTAACTCCGTTATCATATATCAAGAGCAGTATTACAGATTGAGTATCATACTTAGGCCATAACGTGTATCTAGTTATAATTTTTTAATCACGGGTAGAAGCAAGGACCCAATAAGTATAACATAATGTCATGTCCAGTCCACAATAGAAAATTACAGTTAATAGAGACCTAAGGGAATGAAAGGGTGAATCTCACCATTTTCCAAAGCATTTGGCAGAATGAGTCAGGTTCCTCGGATTGATTTCCGTCCACCTCAACAAACCCTTGCTTTGGATTCCAACCGGATTGGGCACACAACCAACTATATACAAAGAACATTCTTGTGTTCCATTTCTTATATAACTGTATATATCCTTCCGACAGTTGCCTGCCCCAAAATAACCTGTCAATTACCTAAACATAAAAACAATTCTAGACAGTATTCATCCAAATTCCAATCATCGAGGCTTTTGCACCACAACCTTCTCTGTATCATCTTTCAAACTACCATGGACATACCCTGGTCGCAACGTCTGAGGAACCCATTTAACTGTTAAATATAAAAGGGGTGAAGAGAATTTACAGACCTACATATCTGAGACATTATAGCACAACCTGAGGCGGAGCCATATCTTCACCTCCCTACTTCCCCATCAATGTAGATCTAAAACCCTGGCAACGCCCAAATGAAGAATAATTCATGAAAATATTTTGAAAACCAACCTCGGCTCCTATATTAAAAAGATCAAAACTTTGTAAAAACGCTCAACTACATTAAGAGCCTCCAGATTGATATTTCGTGGATGAAGAAACATGTAATATGTAGAATTGCTTCTGTTAACATTGTGGACGTTTTGCAGAGCCCTTAGGGGTTGTTTACTATCTTTCCTTCCATTATTTCTTGCTTACCTGCTAACAACACCTAGTGTCCAATATGAAAAAAGGTAGTTGCGTTGTATTCATTCGCAAGTGATAGTGTCCAATATGAAAAAAGCCAGTTGCGTTGTATTCATTCGCAAGTGGTAGTGATCTTTACTGGTGGCCGTAAGCTCCAGCACCAGTAAAAATGAGTGAATACATGCATCCATGCAGGTGTCATAGTTTTTAATGAGTCTCGGGGTTCAAGGGTAACAGATTGAGTAAAAATGAGACATGGAGCCAGGCCTGGAATTTCAAATCATATGTGCCTGGCGAGTGAAAATTTGATGTTGGTTAAATGTTTCTGGTGCCTGTCATTTTAACTCATAGGCTGTCAATTCATGTTTAATACTATATACAAATACAGTAACATATTCTTTACCATTTTAATTTAAAATTAAACCTATCAATCTCGTAGAGAAAAATCAAAGGCTTGTGAACATTCCAAAACTCTATAAGAAAACCTAGGGAAAACACAGTTGCTACAGTCTCCCCTAATTTTGATTGAAAAGATATATACACACTGTCTCATACGATTAAAAATAAAACCTGCACTATAATACATAACAAATTCTTTAGAATAATACAAGCTGCTACAGTCGGTCTTAAGTTCATACAACCCAAAATATATTATATAAGACTTCCACCACTGGAAATACATTCAAAGAGGAGAACAAAGCAAGACATCGGTGTGTTTGAATATGTTTACACAATATCCACACTATAATATTTTTTTACCTGGTCTGGGTGAACAATTCAAAATATGTGCCTTCCTATTAAGACAATAACAGATAACATTTGAACCCTATTTGAGGCTGATACTCCAGAAGTAGGGGAAGGGGATATCAGAAGATCCACATTCATTTAAATATATACAGTAAAAGAGTAAAGTAGAGAGATAGAACAATTAGTACCCAGAAGAGCGGCTTAGGTAATAATGCATTAAAAACTAGGTGATCGGCTTAGGTAATAATGCATTAAAAACTAGGTGATTCCTTATGGAATTCCTAGCCTGGTCGACTGGTTCCGACTAGAAATGCAATCTAAGTTACTCCTAGATTCCAGCTGCTCTTCCTTTCAAGGTATTTTTTTTTAAATAACCTTCATAATAGGAAAATACCAACCAGGTCAATTGTCACAAGTACGCTTCCCAAGTCTTTCATCCAGCAACTCTATTCGTTGGACCTACTCTTTGAATAATAAGGTGCAAGATACTCCTAATCCAGACATAGTGTGGCAATTAATAAAGATAATGATAAATTAAATAATGCAGTATTCTGCAATGAAATGGCGATCAAGAAAATTACAGTGTAAATGCTCCGTCACTATTAACAAGTTGGGATGCTTTGTTACAGCGTCCATGAAGAGAACAAAATTTGGAAGTGGCAAAAGTTTCATGATGGACTAAAATATATTCCAAAAATATGGTGAAAATACATTCATCATTGTTAGTTAGCAGTTATCTTCATTTGAAAATGAGCATAAAGCTTTTGAATGGTAGGAAATAGAAGAATGGACACATTCTAGTTCAGATTCCTCTCTTCATGAACTATGTCTGTTTCTCTGCATAATTGAGACTAACATACATAGCTGAATTTAGATATTGAAACGAGGACCTGAAAAGTTGAATACAATTTCATTGATGAGGCTTAAACGTGAGCCAACTAATGAGGCAGGGTTGTGGGACAACTTATCTTGCGTGCCGAGTTGGGAATGTGCCTAAGAATAATGAATTATTATTTATTGAAAGCCGGCGTTAAGAGGATCATGTCCTGGCAAAGACTACTTTGGAAGAGGCCATCACTTATTGACCATGTTCGAAAACCAAAGTAACTACTAATATTCACCCAGTCCACCAGGGATCAAGTCCTACCAAGACATAGCCCGCTGTGATAAGGCTCAAAGGGTAGACGCCCCCTGGGATAGGCTACCGCCCCTTGCGGGATTGGAGTCCGGGACGTCTCGACCCTTGCTGAGTCACAAGTTTCTGGTATACCTGGCTTGCGGGCTGTTGGATATACCTGGGGTTTATAGTGGCAGCCAGCGGCTTTGAACCTGGACCTCGCCCAGGTAATCCCGACGAGTTACCGATTTCCCTAACCTAAAAGAATATTTATGAGGTGTAAATAAATTTGGTGAGTGTCACAGGTTTAATTTCTAGATGCCCGTAGATAATGACTTTTAAATTTTAAGGCTAACTGTAAAATAAGTTCCAAGCAATCAAATCGTTCTACAACAAATCAAATCCAGGCCTGCATGGAGCAACTCATTAAAAAGGTCCCAACGAGCACTCAATTTTTGTCTAGCCATAATAATAATAAAAACGAAGCTTAATTGATACGGTATCAATTATTAATTCGATGCGCTTAATTGAAAAGTTTGATTCCACGCTCTGAAGAAATGATTGGCAAAGAATGTTCCTTGAATACTTTTTCTAGTCGTTGTTATTTGCAAACGCTATCGTCTTCTCTAGGATATTTAACAAAGTTGCAACATGTTAGCTTAAGTGTCTTTTCACGTTATGATAAATTTAAAAAAATTCTTTCCGATTAACACATTAACGGTCTTTGGAAGAAGTATATTTAAAATCTAAAAAGTTAGAAGAATTGCCAGATAAAACTAAATACCTTAGTCGTTTAGAAATTTTGGAATTGAACAGCTAGTATTGAAATTTTGGAATTGAACAGCTAGTATTTTTGTTTGGAAATTTTGGAATTGAACAGCTAGTATTGAAATTTTGGAATTGAACAGCTAGCATTTTTGTTTGGAAATTTTGGAATTGAACAGCTAGTATTGACTAAGAAATTTTGGAATTGAACAGCTAGTATTTTTGTTTGGTATCTTGTCACTTTCACTTAATGCAGGAATACACCATGTACCACTTGCTGTAAGCAACCAAAAAATAATACCAACGAATATTTTAATATAAATTTTCTAAATATATATAGCTCATTGTATGAGTTAGTGGATGGTCATTTGGATAAGCTTCTTAATAATATCAACGAATATTTTAATATATATTTTCTAAATATATATAGCTCATTGTAGTTAGTGGATGGTCATTTGGATAAGCTTCCTAAGATCTAAAAATTTTGAAACAAAATTCCATAATATATAAGGAATATATAAAGAATTTTAATATAATAAAAGTTATGCATAAACTAAATGTGGCACTTTACAACATTTTTACTAGATGATAATGTTAAAAAGAACATTGGTCTGTGGGACTTATTATGGACTTTTCTCTTTTTCCGAAGTTTGAAATGCATTCACATTAGATTGCTACTCTAAAAAATTAAGGTGTTTTTTAATAATAATTTATTGAGAAATATTTTATAATATAATTTTTTGGAATGAATTGGTTGAGTGATTACACAACTAGTTGTATAAGGAAGAAAGCAACACATTTTTTTTTATATAGGTTCCTAAGGTAGATAGGTATATAGCTATCGTTTAGTCAAACAATAGTTTTGCCTTTAATTAATTTAAATAAGTTTTTCAAAAGTTTTACGTAAGTTTTATAAAATTTATACATTAAATTAATATTTTAAAAAAAATTATATTTTTTTATTTTTTAAAATTTATTGGTTCATTTTATGATTGATTATAGTTATATCACTCTATAGAACTTTTATTTAGATATAATATTTTATTTATTTATTTTTTTAACAGAAATTATAAAGGGGTATATATAAAAGTTAGCTATGCACAGCCATTCATTACAGAGATGGAATTATATTGCATATATGTAGAGCAGAGATGCTGCACAGAGAGCCTATCCATGCGATTGTCCAAAAAACTTCACAAAGTGTGTGTTCAAAACATCTAAGACCATGGGTAGTGTATACCCGGACATACTGATTACATAATAATAGACAAAAAAACATACAGCCAAAACTAAGGAGACTAGATTAAGGGTTGCCTCTGACATTTCCTGGTTGAGCTACGGACTCCTCCTCCATTGGAAGCACTACTTCAGCAGTGCCTGCGTAAGATCTGCTGCTTTGATTCATGGCCATGAAGCGCTGGAGGTCCTCTTGGATCCTGTCGACTTTACCCATAATTTCTCGCAGATTGCTTTCATTATCATCGATGCGGGCATCATGATTGCTAATCTGAAGGGAAGTATAACTCACAGTTTCGCCCATACTTTTCACCTCCTGAGCCATTTCCTTGTTATCCATGACACTTATTGCAAGCATTTCATATAGTCTTCGAAGATTCTTTTTAATGTCCATAATACCTGCGCTTTCTCCCGCCTGTGCCATTCTATTTACTTCTGTCAAAAGGCTGCTTCGAGCGAAAGTGCTATGGGTGGCAGAACTGACAGGGTCACAAACTTCATTCACAGCCTGCAGATGGTTACAACAAACCAGAGTGCCCATCGCGCCTTCCTGCCACCCTGAGCAGTGGCAGCCTAAAACCAGGGTCCGACCCAAATTGCCCGAAGGTTTGGAAGAGTCTGAGCCGAGAGTGACAGTCTTCGACACCGTGAGAGAGCTACACGAGCAAGGGGTAAAGGCTGCTAAAGTGAGTCGTTCCTTCACTACAGAGCGAATAATAGGGAGAGCCTGCCACAGGAGGCCTTGCAACCCCCCTTCTTCGATGCCTGAGACAACCTTCAAGAGGATACGCAGAGCTTCATGTAACCCAGGACCGAGAATTGAAATGGTATGGAGAGCCATATCGCTTCCAAGAGAAGACATGGAGCTAGGAGCATGCGAGGAAAAAATGCCTTTAACTCACAACTTGGAGACTTTTAATGTAGCAGCGTCTTGGTGGTGGAGGGATCGATGAGAAGGCCACGCGACGAGGGGCAAAGTACTGTCAATTAAATGAATGGAGCCGTCGAATGGCATTTCGAGTTGGAGTCCTGCTGCTAAGGGACGCTGAGTGACGGAGAAGGGGATGGAGGGGGGAAAAAGGAGATGGAAAGGGGGGAGGAGAAAGGAGGGGGTGAAGAGATGAGGGGGTGAGAAAAAAAAAGGGGAGGAGAGAAAGGGGGCCAAGGAGATTAAATGAGATAGGGGAGGAAGGATTGTTCGAAGAGTTGATCCTCAAACTTAGCCCATTCTTGAGGTTCTTACTTTCTTTGAGAATATGATGTTGATTGGAGAAAATCCGAGTCCTCATTAAGGAATATATTTGATGGTGGGAGGATTCCCATTTTTCCTATAGTGACCTTGCGGGAGAGAGGCCCCCAGATTAGCCATTTTATCCGCTGCAGAGTTGTTGAGCCGGAGAATGTGAAGATATTCATAGGAATTGTGAATAAGGAGCTTAACTTTATTATATAAGCGTCGACAATTGACAGCTCCCAAGGAGTATCCATTGATCAGCTTGGAGATAACGTGCTTTGAGTCTCCGAAAATGAGAACCTTCCGGTAATTTTGAGAATGAAGAAACTGCAGGCCTTGAAGAAGAGCCAGCCACTCTACCTCATTGTTGGTTCTATTCCCTAGTCCCCAAGCGAAGTTTAATTCTATATGTCCTCCGGGATCCAGAAGGATCCCCCCCGCTCCTGCCACCCCTAGATATAATATTTTTTTTTAATAATATAAAAACTTTAACATATTAAAATATTTTTTATAGAAATTTATTAAATAAAAAAATTTAACTAAAATTTACAAATATTTATTTTGATATTCAATTAACCTATTTTTCTCATTTCATAAACTAACATATTAATGAAACTAAAGATTGACATTTTTTTTATATTTAAAACAAATATTTATTGGTTTATTCAAACAAATATGATGATTAATATTTTAATTAGTTATATTAGAGATTTACCAAAGTTTAATAATTTATTTAGCATTTTTATTATTATCAATAGAAAACAAATATTTTATTTTGGTAAAATTTTGGTACTAAAGAAATGCAAATTTTATGAAATCTTTATAAATTATTACACAATTAATATTTTCAACATTAAATATTTAATATAACTTTGATTTTTATAAATAACAATGACATTTTAGTATGACCTCTTATTTATTATCCAATTATTTTCATGTCAAACTTTAAATTTAACTTTGGCCTATATCTAACTATTAAATCAAAACATTTTTAAATTATGAGATTAAATTTGGGCTATAGATAACTATTAAATTAAAACATTTTTAAATTTTTAAATTAAACCTAGATATGTAAAACTATTAAATTAAAACATTTTTAAATTATTAAATTAAACCATTTTTTAACGCAGGTCTTTGCTACTAAGTTCACTTGTTTAAATTTTTAACTTAATTTTAAATAAATAAATAAATCACATAACAATATTTTTATTTATATAGTAATATTTTATGTTTTTATTAAAATAAAACTATATATAATTTTTTTTCTATTTTTTTAATAAATTAAATTTATTAAAAATGGTTCATGAAATCTTTGATTGAGTTAAGCAATTGCTATATCTATTTGAATTTTGCATAAACATAATCTTTCACATCTAATTTGTTATTAATGACACTTTCTCACTTTCAATTTGTTAAATCTTTGATTGAGTTAAGCAATTGCTATATCTAATTGAATTTTGCATAAACATAATCTTTCACATCTAATTTGTTATTAATGACACTTTCTCACTTTCAATTTGTTTCTCTTATTTTATTTTGTTTGCATTTCGAAGGTCCAGATTTTTTGGAGGTAATTTTAGTGAGTTTAATTTGACTGGTCGGGAATAAGGCAAAAGGATTTGTGTGCCCCACGCTCTATTTCCTCCTCCTATATTCCTAAATTTTATACGTGTGGCAAATGCAATTATACACTGAAATATATTTTCTCCAAATGCATTTGGGATAATGAATTTAATATGTAAATCAACTACTGGAAATTAATGGAAATTAATGGTTGTTGAGTGTTAACTTCTGAGAGTTATATGTTTCGTTTTAGAAAGGCAAATTAAGCTTGAGATAGATAGGAATGTGAAAAATGATTTGGGAGGATTATTTTGTCTAAATATATAGTTAAAATGTTCTAAAACCTGTTTGAATAATGAATTATGAATTTGTTTATATTTTTTTGGATTGTATGTTTGATTAGTTTTTTCATTAAAAATTTTAAATAATGTTTTTTTAATTATATAGGTTTAGATTTAGATTTGAATAAAATTGGACATGAACAACTAAAACTTCAAGAAATATCAATCAAAATCCCAAATTTTGAGCAACCATATGCCAAATGGAAATGATTAATGATCTTTGAATGCATTTTCTAGAGCGTTGAGAGTGAAGAATTTGGTACATGGGTTTTTTTTAGAATTATACCAATTAGTAGATTAGTAAGCAGAACCTTTAATGAATGTGCAGTTTAAAAAATACGTCCATTTTTCCAAACTAGAATTTCCTAGATTAGATTTATGTTATGGACAGATTTGCAAAAAAATAAATTATTTACTAGATGGAATGCACAACCAGTTATTCAGGAATTGGGGGATTTAATCTTATCCTCCTAATCATTCCTTTTGTATAAATACCCATATGATGTGCAAAGAGGGGAGGGGGATGGAGATAAAGAGGAGAAGAAAACGCTTCCTTCTAAAATATTGTTTCTTTTGTAATATTTTTATTTTAATAATACAATGGGCCTTTGTTAAAGTTCGCTTCGATTGTCTCCAAAATTCTACAGTATCTTTATTGAGGAGGAATTGGAAGCCTGAAGTTTGATTTTTGAAAACTGTTTCAAGCATCTGATTTTGTTAAGTAGATGTTTCTTTGTTTATACAGTTCGATGTTAATCATGTAAGAATGTTTTCACTCATTTTCATGTTTTACTATTTCTTATTTGGTTATTTGAAACAACTTGTGAATATGCTGCATGGCGTCATTTACCATGGCAACAACAATTTGTAATTGTCTAGCTCTGAAATGTTGTTGTTTTTATATCATTACTGTTTATTTGGATATTATGGGTGATACAGTGATAAAATGGTGGTTGTGAGGCTTTCCAAGACTTAAGAGAAGGTCATCAAGGTTTTAGAGAGGTTGTTGATTTGGGGTCTATCGAATAGGAAGATTGCATGAGTAGAATTAAAGATATAGCAATGTGAGGAAATGAGGGGAAAGCATAAGGAGATGGTAGATACACAAGGTTTTTAAAGGAGGCAGAACATAGGAATGAGGAGGAGAACTCTAAATGTTAGAGTCCAACACACTAATAGCACAAAACACTAGACATGATGTTGTATTTGTCTTTTAGCAAAAAAAAAACTTTAACAACATAGATCTTGAACATGATGTTGTATTCATCTTTAAACAAAGAAAGCATTAATAACACAAAATAATGAACATGATATTGTGTCCATGTCCAAGTAAAGAGTTTGGACCATTTATTAAACTAGACACATTGATATGTATATTTTGAGATTTAAATCACATTAGAATTGAAAGAATTCAAAAAAGACAAAGACAAAGCATTTAAGAAGAATGCAACAAAGATAAATTACAAAAGAAAAAAAATAGCATTAGTAACTATTGATTCTATTTAATAGCTAGAAGAATACAATCCAAATATCTAACTCCTTAATCATATTCCAACTTATGCCCATAGAAAAGGCTAATGCATATTTATAGTTGCAGCTTTCCAATTTACTCAATTAGTTTAATATATTTTAAAGGATTCTAAAGTTTGGAAGCTTTTAATCTTTTAGAAAAATCTTAACTAGAAAATTTAGAAAAATATTAACTAGAAAATTTTGATAGTCATCTCTTTAATTATCTAGAAATCTTAGCATTTCTTCCTTAAGAATGACTAGAGAGAATTTACAAAAATACTTACAAGAAAACAAAAAGGGAGGGGAACAGTATGTATGTATTCCCCCCTTAATGTCTAACTCTGTCATGCCAAGCATGCCTCTTAGCTTTAAAATATTGGCTTCAGTTCTACCTTTTGTAAAAATATCATCATTATGTTCATTAGTGCAACACTATTTTAATTTGACAGCTTGAGCTTGGACAAGATATTGGACGTAATGAGTTTCAATCTTAGCATGTTTGATTTTAGTATGAAAAAATAGATTCTTTGCAACTTGTATCACACTTTGGTTGTCACAAAAGATAATAGTTGTAGAATTTTGAGTAAAACCAACTAGAATAAAACATTTTAAATGCACACTACCTATTTTTCTATTTCCTTTGCTACTCTATACTCAACCTAACAAGATGATAAAGATGTTGTTGATTGTTTTTTACTGCTCCATGTAATAGTTCATGATCTAAGCTGAAAATAGTTACCACTTGTCAATTTCATGTCACTGACATCATTGTCCCAATTTGAATTAGTATATCCTACCAATGAAATGTGGGACTGGTAAGCATAATGGATGCCATAGTGCATTATACCATAGGTGTATTGCACAATCCTTTTAGCATCCAACCAATGACTTTCCCTGGGATCTTGCATAAATCCGGATACAAGATTCACTTCAAAGCAAATGTTTGGCATAGTGTGTGTTAAATAAACTAAGTTACCAATTAGATGCCTATATAATGTAGCATCCACCTTCGTGGAAGGAAATTCCTTAGTAAGCTTGATTCTGTGTTGAAATGGAGTAGAATTAGTTTGGAATCAAACCTTTATATATATATATATATATATATATATATATATATAATGCATAATATATTGATTGTGAAAGAAACAATCCATCATGTAGTTTACAAACATGCAAACCTAGAAGATAATTCAGATGACCTAAATCATTCATTACAAATGCTTTTTGAAGATCTAATTTCAAAGTTTGATCAATTCAATATGTGTACTAGCAATGAGAAAATAATCTAGATAAACAAAAATAAGAAGGATTCCCATTAATTACCTTAAAATAACCAATATATGGATTCCTAGCACTTCGTGCTTCTTTAGGGGTCATTCTTTTAAGAGCTTTTGTGGATATCCCATTAATTATATATGTTGCACAAGAAACAATCAAACCCCAAAATTTGTTAAGCAAACTTTTATAATGCAACATACATCGAGCCACTCAAGCAAGTTTCTATTCACTGCACTCGGCTACACCATTTTGTGGAAGACTATACAAAGTTGTTCTTTGTATTTTAATACTATACTGTTCACAAAATGATTCAAATGCATGATTGTAAAAATCACCTCTTCTGTCAGTTCTCAAAACACAAATTCTATTACCACTTTGATTTTCAACCAAGGATTTCAAATTTTGAAAGATATCAAATGCTTCACTTTTTCTACTGTAATAATTAGTTAAAGTTAAAAGATAATTGGCACTAGAAAGTGATGGATGATGCATTAGTCCATAAAAATCACTATGAATGAAAGGCAAGGTATGTCTAGCCCCCATGATTTTCTTGAAGGAAAATGTTCTCGATGATGCTTCCCTAAAACACAACCTTCACAAACTCCTTATGAAGCTCAGTTTTTTTCAATCCTCTAACCATGTTAATATTTATCATCTCTTGCAATTTTCTATAATTTATATGTCTGAGTCTATCATGCCACAATTTTGACACAATGTCTATATGAGAAATCAAAGACTTGGGTGGTATACTTCCATCAACAAAACCAACAAGCTTAAATAGGTTGTCATCATAATTAATGGTGCTTACAAATCTAATTCTATTCAGGGCTTTTCTTTCTCTAATAATGACTCAATTTGTTGAAGCAAAAAATTCATAACCAACTTAACAACAGTTCTATATTGATATAATATTAACCCCTAATCCTTTCACTGGCAAGACATTTTTCAAAGATCCATTTTGAAATCAATAGGTCCAGTGCCCAAAACTTTTAATTTCACTGTATTTTCAAACTTCTTGGATTGATCTCTTCCTCCTTAGAAAATTAGAAAAATATGATATGCCACCGATCATATGAAAATATGCACTAAAATATAGCACCCATTTTTTGTTGTGATTAGAAGTTGTAGCGTCCCCATCTATCATTCCAACTATTGGAGGGGGTAGCTAGAATTTTTCTCATACAAAATTCTACCCCATGGGAGTTATTATTCGAATTCAAACTAATTTTAGCTTCCCATAGGTAACATAAACTAAGTAATGCATGCATAGGTGCATGCGTATAAAACAAAGTGGAAATATCAGCCATATTTCACACACACAACAATGCATAAACCATCATATTCATAATAGGAAAAAGATATAATTATTATACATTCATAGACAATAAAGAATACTTATATTTTAATAGAATAAGATCCAAGCAAGTGGTTGTGTACGAAAAAAATTCCACCCAACTATAGGTATCAACTACATATACCACCCCTAAGCTTGGCTATGAGGCTACCAAGGTGAATGAAGCATCTAAAGGCTTCTCTCTCTTAGCCTAAACCCATTTTCTTTCATGCTTAGCCAATCTGCTCACCATTGAACAATTACAAGAATATCACTCAGCCATCCTAGGCATGGAACTCCCTTCTACTGCCCCACACAACACAAGTCCTACTCTTTCTCTGCTCAATATTCCCTCAATACCCAACCCTTATAATGTTCTTTAGTGTATGCATAAAGAGTCCAACATGTTGTATACTTTTAGAGGACCTCTTGTGACATCAATTCATGGATTCTGAAGCATCTTGGAGCATTAAATAAACAATGGGTAAAGGTTCTTATCTTTCCCATCCTCCATGCTTAGCTACAACCATCCTATTCACTCTATTGTCTGCAATTTCCTCTTCACAATATTAATTACGTAGTCTGGTTAATCCCCATGGATAGCTCCCATGGTGTATGAATTATGCTTAGAAATATTGAGTGATAAACCCCAATGGAGATGAAATGATTGGTGAAAAGAAAACCGGTATTACTTCTGACCATAAAAGGAAGGACTCTTACCATTTTCATAAAAGTATATCCCTCCCATGCTTCCACAACTTCATGAGAAATCCATGAGGTGTAGCTCATTTGGTCTTTCTGGGGTTTAGTCATCATGGGGTCTCATGTTCAAACCTCATGGTTAGCGGTAGCAATGGCTGGGCAGCGTGGAGGTTTGATGGTCGACCCTAATAGAAGTCCGGTTTCGATTCCTGCTAGGGAGGTGCAAAAAAGCATACCGCACCCCAGAAAATTCCTGTACGACTACGGTGGTTGGCCGTACTCCTGTTGTTACCAGCGGGTCTGAGGGTTGGCTGTGGCTCATGAGTTTAGGTATCCACGTGGTGCAGTTCACTGGGTGGCATGGAGAGGTTCTTATGGTTGGGACCCAAAAAAAAAAAAACCTTCATGAGAAGACTTTCCCACCAACCTCTCACATGCATTGAATGCTTGTATTAAATAAGCCAAAGGAAGTAAATGGCCCATTTAAGTCACATGGAATACAATTGATGAGTTTTAAGGCTGACACTTGGTAAAAGAGAGTTTAATCTCTCATATGCCCCCTTTCCTCTTCCCCTCTGGTGGAATCTTAACACTTCTAGTGCTTGTTACACAACTGTAACAATCTTGAACCATTTTATTGTTTTTTCCAACACAATATTATATCGCTTTTGAATCAATATGACAAGCCAAACACATGGCCCATATGGAAACATTTACATTATACATGCCTAGCCATTCACTAGTGAGGCCTTGGACTTGAGCTTTGCACTAAGAAGCCATACTGACATATTTACATCATTTTACATATTATGATTTAATACATTCCAAGGGCATTACAAAAGCAAATAACCTTACTTTATCAATAAATTCAATTGTTGGTTATGAATTCACCTTAGAATAACCCAAGGTTGGTTTTTCTTGCTTCTTGGAGTCAACTGCAAAAAACCGGTGTTTTTCAATTAAATATTTCCTTCTGTCTTCTTTATTTTCTTGTTTCACTGTAGGCTTATACTACTACATTTGATCTTGCTTCTTCTTCAAACAATACTGATATGTGTGATTCTCACCAACAATTGGTCATCTTTGTTTTAGGAAAATGACCCCAAAATAAAAGACCAAGTTAGTAAAATGTTTTACTATATGTAGTAGGGTTGGAATTTCATTTCATTTCTACCCTTCAAACTATTTTTTTTTTACTTTTCGAGCTTTTATGTAACACCCCGGTTTTGACCCAACGGTATTGAATTGCATATGATGTAAATATCGTATTTAAACATGGTTTGGAGCTAAAGGAAAATGCCCCACCATGGATTTAATATTTTATGTATCGGCAATTAAAATCGATGTCGGTGGTTTATGTGCTAGCCAGGCACGTTATGCTTGAGACATCATGTAAAATGAAAATTAATAAAAATACCACAACTAGCTATGCGCCGCAACGTTAAAGAAATGGGGGCATGATTTCACAAGGAATAGGGAGGGGGGAATATTCAAACCCTTGAGCCAATGGGGATAAGCCATTGTCTAAGGGGGAAAACCCACAAAGCTGCCATCTACCCTTTTTGTCCTTTTGTGCCCAGTCATCTAGAAGTTGGTTTAGGAAGTTATTGCATGGGAATGGGCAAGGCATGGAGGTCAATTTCGAATTGAGTAGAGCACCCATTTTAGAAAAACGTGTTTTGACTCAATAGGCAAGTAAGAACCCAAAAATGACCCACTCACCCATGATGCATTCACATTCTCTCTTCCTCACGCGTGGGCTGGAGCTCTGGGCATTTTCCCTCACGTTTGTAGCAATTTCCTTTGTTTTTCCCCGTGGCTAGGAAGTCATTCAATTAAGATTCAACGGCTGGGATCTCTCGTGGGCGTTTTTATGTTGTTCCCTCCTTCACATTGGGCTCTTGGAGGTAGCTGGAGCTTCTTGTGCTTTTGCATCCACGTTTTTGGGTTGTTTTCCTCATTTTCCCATGGCTGGGAGGTCGATGTTGTAATGTGGAATGGTTGGGTTGCATCCTTCACGTTTCTCTATCTTTTTCCTCATTTTCCATGCCCAAGAAAATCGTCTCTATGTTACTACATGAATGGCCAGAGGAGATTCACGATTTGTGGGTTTGGGGAGGTCGTTTCTGCCCCTGTAGTGCCATAGACGTTTTTAAGAGTTCGGATCTACAATCTGAGGGTTTGTGGAGGTCGTTTTTCCTCTGTAGAGCCATTAAACGTTTGATGGGATCGTATTGTTCACTCAGGGTGTTTTTTCCCCAATTGCCATTTTTGTTTTGAGTTCCCATGACGTTTGGCCCTTACTCAACAATGGTATTTTGTTGTTGGGTGTATCCTTGTGATGGCTTGGCAAAATAAGTCAAAGGCACCATCTGTTAATTTGATGACGATGTGTTTGATGTATGGTTTGGCCTGGCTGAGTAAGACCAAGGACCCCTCCATGTTATTGGCTTTTGTCCTTAACAATATGTGAAACCCAACAATGTGTTGGCTTGACTGTGAATGTATGGTTTTGGCTATGTGTGAGCCTGTTATTCCCTAGTGCCTTGTGGAATCATGCCCAACTCGGGGGTGGCAGTAACGCTGAGAGATTGATGGGCACACTGGCCTATGGTTGGGTGGAACGTTGCAACGACGTAGCTAGTTGTGGGCCAACTTCCTTTCAAGATAAGTATTCCTTTGTATTTTATTTCCGCAACTGTATTTGTTTTAGGAATTACTATGAACATGTTGAATGCTTGAATGAATGTGTTTGCTTCTGCTGTAGATTGCATTATGCATGAGTGTATGTTTTTAATTCAGTGCATTTTTATGTTTATGTTCATGGGGCTAGATTACCCATTCGATAGCACCAACGTCCTCTCCATCGTCGGTATGAGGGGTGGGGATGTGACATTTTATCTCCCCATTCACATAACACTTTGTTAAAAGAGTTACCCTTCAACCATGAGGGTATAATTCTTTCATTAATAATTTTTTATTAAAGAATTTAAGTGATGAAGAAATTAGTTTTTATTATATACTTAACAAAAATCTAACAAAATTACTTACCAAAAATAACACAAACCAATAATTGATACCCACCAACATTATGCAATATATACCCACCAGCTCCATATGGGTTGGGAACCGGTTTCAAAGTTCATTCTCTAGAAAAACTAACAAAAAAAATTAATACCGACTTGAAAAAATCACTAAACATCAAAAATACTTTTTGGAAAATTATTAACTGAGTTAGTTTGACTTTCTTCCAAAATATTTAAAAGTATTTGACCAAAAAAATGCCAAAAAAATCGTCCTTAAATTCCAACACTGCAAGCAGGGACTAATCCGTCTTATTGCATAATGACGAACAACTGCCATACTCAACATGCAATGCTAAGTCTTCTTGCATAATGACGAACAACTGTCATACTCAATATACAATGCTGAGCTGCACAACAATTATTTATTGCAGCAATGTTGCAGTAGTACATAAATAATCCTGCCAAGAGACGTGTAATCGGTCATAGCACAACTCCATAGCTGTGGGGCCGATAAAGTATCTCCGTTCTATTCAATTTTTGTGGTTGCTTTACTAACTCACGATGCAAATTTTAATGTTAACAAATTGTCGATGCAGGCCAACTTTTAAGGGTGAGCTAATTATTTACTTTTCATATAATGAATCTTTTCTGAAATTGAAATTTTGTATTTATGCTAGAAATATATTGAAATTAAGAAAGGTTGACAAATGGACTTAAAGCTGTGAGGGATGGCATCTAAGTAATCAAAATCACCCATGGGGATCATGGTTGGATTTTTTGGTTTCTAATAGGATTAGAACCGGCGACCTTTCAGCTTAGAGGATGTTTTAACCATACCCCGCCACCAATTGTTCTACCTTTGGTGTATTAAATTTAGTATCCTTAAAAACCATCTTAATTATGCAATTTCAAAAATTCCAAAACTTACAGCTAGCTAAATTAATAGAAAATGTTTAGATAATGATCTAGTTACATCATACTTTAATGCTCCCTCCAATTCTGAACGGATCACAGCAGATTCATTGATGTGTTCTAAAAATATTTTATTTTAGCTTTGAGCTTCTATTTGGTCATGGCTTACTATCATAAGATATCTTATAATCTAGGTTTTACGAGTTTTTTTAAGAAGAAAATTAGATGTTTTTTGAGATTCATTTAGAATTAAAGGTAATTTGTACACAACTGTAAAAGTCATTTTGAAGTTGGGAGAGAGAATCAGAGTCTTTTCCAAGAAGAGAAACAATACCAATTTCTCAAAGACTGCCTAACAAGCAAATCCACTCAAAGAACATAAAGAATCCACGAGGCTTATCCAAGGAAGAACCTAGTGGGGTAGAAATATCTCAAACCCCAAGGGAATCACGCAAAGAGAATACATCCCCAAATGATACTGACTAAAACAGTAATATACATCTCCAAATGATACCCACTAAAACAATAAAAACTCTTAAAAGAGCTATATCATGCCTGCCTTAATGATTTCTCCTTAAAAAAGTTCCTAGAAGGAAAAAATGCCAGCCTTGAAAGAAAGTGCTTCCTCAAATAAGCTATCTACAGTCTTCCTTTTGGAAAATTGTTCACCCGTTTAGTCTAATGTTCTCCCAAAATATTTAAAGTGTTCGAAGAAAAAAATAACTCAAACAAAACTTGCTCAAATTCCAACACTACTCCCTGTAAACATACTAAAAGTAAATAAAAAATAAAAAAATTCTATCACACCAATAATCTAAGTTATTCTGTCGACTTTAAGAGTTAAGAAAACAGAGAACAGTAAAAAATTATAAAGGCCTTAGGCTGCGCATCTATTCACTTTCGGTGCCCATGCGGCCATGATTCGTTCGTTCCTGTCGGTGACTCTACTAGTGTACCAATCTATGGTACGTTACATCATATAAGTCCTCCCAATTCGCATTTTCAAAAATACCTTTCTTTCACGTCATGGCTAGGTACTGGAATGAACTATTTCTATTTGAATGTACTGCACGGCTGTTTCTTGAGCTCACGAGAGTCATGTTGCTCTGCAACCAAAGGACAGAGGACAGAGAGTCACAGACAATTACTGTGCAGGCGAAAGCGTCTTGGGTTCTTCGTACGCGGGCCAGCATCGTAATTGATTTGGACCTTTCAGCAGCGATGTCCTTCAACATGATTTAATATCACATCACTCTTTTCATCAAACCCATTTATGATTTTCAGTCCAAATTAATCGGTCCCTCACCCCAACCGAGCCAGCCAAGAGCCAGTCAATCCAAATTAATCGGTCCCTGCGGCCCAACTGAGCCAGCCAAGAGCTAGCCAATCCAAATTAATCGGTACCTGCGGCCCAACTGAGCCAGCCAAGAGCCAGCCAATCCAAATTAATCGGTACCTGCGGCCCAACTGAGCCAGCGGGAATAAAAATCAGCTGTGGCAGCGGCAATAGAGTCGCAGAAAGATCCATGGCGGAGTTTGTTCTTAGATTTATTCCGACGCTCATTGTCATGGGATTTCTGCATTACAATTTCAAATGGGCAATAGCAGGTGGCCCCGTTCAGGCCCCCAGCAGTGGCTCTCCTCCATTCGTGCCATCGAAATCGCCATTTTATTCTTATTTGCCATCACCTCGAAGCTCTGTTTCGACACCCAGTGCTGCTCCCTCTAAATCCATTTTTGCATCGCCAATTTCTGCCCCTGTTCAGACAACGCCCATTGCTGCTCCCTCTAAGTCCATTCTTGCGTCGCCAATTTCTGCCCCTGTTTATGCCTCGCCCATCGCTGCTCCCTCTAAGTCCATTCTTGCGTCGCCCCCGGTTCATGCAACGCCCGTTGCTGCTCCCTCGGCTGCTACTACACCCATTTCGATGCCTCCGGTTTATGTTTCGACGCCCTCAGCATCCCCAGCTTACACTCCACAGTTATCTCCAGTCCCTCCTTCAACATCTCCCATTTCCAAGAAACCCTCCATTACGCCATCTGTGGCTCCGGCTCTTTCGCCGACGCTAGCCGGGCCTGTATCAGCTACTCCGTTAAGTTCAAGCTCCGTTCCGAGCTCAGCTCCCATCGACAGCTTCTCTCCGACCATGGAACCAGCATCTTCTCCCATTTTTGCACCTGTAACTTCGTTATCTCCTCCAGAGATCTCGCCCTCATTAGCACCAGCGTTATCAACGTTAGCCCCTACTCCTACAGTCAAGACTCAGATCTCTCCGTCTCTTGCGCCTGCTCCGGCTCAAGGATTGAGCTCTCCAACGGTAAATCCGACTGAATCAGACACGGAAGGTCCATCTCCAGCTCCGTCTGGGGCTCAAGACGTAAGTTTTCACCCAGTGAATCCTTCACTGTGGATTCTGATTTGTGCTGTTCTTTTATATGATCAAGTTCCTGCATTGCCTGATATTAAAAAACTGAGTTCAAACTGTAACTTTCTTCTGCAGGCGGGTGATAGCTCGGCAGCTACATTCACAAGATCAGTCGTAACAGGCTTCGGCGTTGCGATTTCCTGTGTTTTGCAGGTTTATGTCTTCGCCTTTCTGTGATTGCTAGTTGAACCATTAGAGAAACAGTGGAAATGTTGTAGTGATTCGATGGATATCTGTAAGTCAATAAAGAGATAGTACTGTGTCTCTCTTTGGGTTTGTAAACTTTTGTATTCTTCCATGATTGTTTTTAGAAATACCAGACACCATTGTATGGCTTCATTCACTTGGATTTATAAAATAATTTTTAAACCTAGATACCAGGTTTGTTTACCAATCTACAAACCATAAACCATCATACCTACAAACTTATTTACATAATTTGTGGTTGGATTATCTTGATAGAGATCAAATGGTTAAAAAGGTAGTTATGAAATGAAAGCTATCAACTAGTTAAAAGATAGTTATGGAATGAAAGACAGTTAGGAATTTTTGTTATTTTTCATATTTTTTTTAGTTAAACTGGTTATCCATGCCTAACTACAAGTTATCACCAACATTCTTCTTGTTATCTATTTATCAACTATCAATTAGTTTTTATATTCTTTTTCTTTTTATCTCACTTTCTTATACTTATGTGCCCAAAAATGTTGGTTCTGTTGGTTATCCATTCATTAGCTATGAGTTATCTATGCATTGCTATCAGCTATCCATTCATCAACTAGCTACCAATTATTTTTTATATTCCTTTTTCCTAATTGTTTATTTTGAATTTTGAACCATTATCATAAAATTAATCTCTACATTACACTTGTTCCATCCTGATCCGGAAATGAAAAAGCATAGGCCTTAGTCCACCCCAAATCTCAAATAAAACTTATATTGTCATTACAATATTTTGGGATAAAAATTTTCATCTCCATTTTTTGTTCCATGTTATTATTTTATATTATAAATTTTATATCTAAAGTTAAAAGTGTATAGATAATTTAATAAGCTTTTTTTCGTTACTTCTTTTGAAGGATTATTAAGAATGGAAAATATATTCCATTCACCAAAACAAATTGCATAATTAAAAGAAGTTTTGTATGCATAATTTAGAGAAGTTTTTGTCTATATAACTTAATTTGATTAATATGAAAAATTTAGATAAGATTATATTAGCATAGATCCATTTAAAAGAGGATCTACCAACCATTAAGAATGATCAAATTTCTCAATGTACAAACTCTTTTTTTAAAGTGGAAATGTGTAATTGAATTTTTATGGTTTTAGTTTATCTTATTTATGTTGTTTCATATATATATATGCATTTCTAAATAATTTAAATTTAATTTAAGCCCACTAAATAATTTAAATTTAATTTGAGCCCACAAGTTATTTTTAATAATATTTTTTTATTTTTTTATAAAAGACACATGTAAACTATAGGATGAACACGGAAGAAGTTACACATCTCTACACCTTTGGAAACAATAATCCAATTTGATTAATATCAAAAATTTAGATACAAATTTAAATAAAAATTATATGATCCAATTCGATTAATATTAAAAATTTAGAAACCATTATATAACCTAATTTAATTAAAGTTAAAAAAATTGATACAATTATATAACTCAATTTGATTAAAATTTAAGTACTATTAAAAATAAATAACATTAAAAAGATTATTAATTATTTTTACAGTGGATTATTACATAATTTATTTTAACATAATTTTGAAAAGGATTTAAAAGTTATATAAACCTAATTATTTGTAAATTAAGATAGAATTATGTATATAGATGCATTATTATCTTTCCCATTTCTTTGTGACTAGATTTTTCATATGTTTTTTTTTAAATAATTTTTATTTAGATTATTTTGTTTATAAGTGATGACATAAAAGATAGAGTTATGTATATAGATGCATTATTATCTTTCCCGTTTCTTTATTTTTCATATGTTTTTTTAAAATAATTTTTATTTAGATTATTTTGTTTATAAGTGATGACATAAATGACAACGTTTACTTTGACTTTTGAATGCATTTTGTTACTTTATGTAAAAATGATGTATATAAAGAAATGCAAGAGGAACATAAAATGATACCACACTTGTACTGAATTTTAAAATCATGTTGTGTTGATTTCTCATGTAGTGGCATGGTACATTATTGTAATTAAAATGCTTTTGCTTATATTTAGCCTACAGTTCGTTTCAATTGAAGCAAACTCTTAGTTCATTTTTGTGGTTTTCAATTATGCGTTGTATAGATATATTTGGTCGAGAGTTGTCATTAATAATTCAGTACTTTTTAATTAACTTAATATAATTTTGTTTTTAAAAATTATTATTTAAATTAAATATAATAAAATTAATTTTTATTATATAAAAATATATATATTTTTAAAAAATTCTAAAAAGTGTTTCAATAATTTTCTCTTTTCATACCATAACAACGGTCCAAAGAAATTCCATGCAATGTATGTGAATACATGTCTCACATTGATGATCCAAAGAAATTTAATATAGTGTATGTGAATACATGATAATTTCACATGTTATGGCGAGTCATGCCAAATCATTTTTTTTTATATTTCATATTTTTTCAAAAATAATGTGTGTCACATATTTTAATGTTTTAAATATTATATTTTTTTAAACATTGTCACATATTTATTGGAATGGACTATACTATTGTATTATTACAACTACTTCATTTATTTTGTATGTTGAACATTGTCATCCTTACTTTTACGTTAATGAAAATAATATTAATAAATTTATTCTATTTAGATCTTAAAATTTTAAAGTTAAAACCTTATGAAATTATTTAATTATAATTTTTTATATTAATAAAATAAAATATTTAAAATTAATAAATATCTTATTTTTAAATCTAGAAACAATATAAATTATAACCAATTTCATTTTTATATTTCTATGAATGAAAATTCAATTATTCTTTATAAGGACATTAAATCCATAATTTTAATAAGTTTAATTACATTTTAAAACTTTATTCTCAAATTTTATTAAATTTTAGAATTTTATATTTTATAATTATAAAATATTCTTAAAAGTTTTAGAATTTTATTATTTTATAATTATAATATATTATTTAATAGTAATATAATCATTTCAAAATTATAAAATATTATTTAAAATATCAAGTAATATAATTATTTTAAATAGTTTTTCATAAAATTTATATGATCGCTATTAAAAAATATACTTATCATTTTAAAATTTTATTTTTCTCTTTATTGTTAATCATTTATCACTGAAAAGTTGTTCGCCAACTTTATTGATCGCTTTTTATTTGCACCCAAGTTTTGTTTTTAAATGCTTAGTAAACACTTTCTGATATAATTTGGATGGAAAATTTGTGGTAACAAGGAGAAAAGGGGATTGGGAGCCAAGGATCCATGTGGCAAACTTTTTGATAAAGGCATTAAATTGTTTTTTATACTTCTTCATCTTTAACGGGATTTAGAGTTGAAAAATATAAAGAATATTTATTAAAGATTTGGAGTTGAAAAAAATATTTATATAATTAAGCATATAAAGGGTTAGGTAATAATAAAAATTTAAATGTTATAGCATATTAAAATTTAAATAACTAGAAATGAGTTAAATTAGTATTTTTAAGTGAAATATATAAGTTTTTTTATTTGTTTAATCTGTATGATCATTATTACTATAAAATTTATTGTAATTTTGAAAATATATATATTTTTTGTAAGTTGAGAGCTAATCTATTAAAAAAAGAAAGAAGTGATACATAAGAGTTTACAAGTAGATTTGCTCATGATGAGCAGGTATAGGGGTTCAAAGTAAGACTGGGCCCTCCCTCCAGGGGGAAAACAGGTCCCCAAAACTGGGACCTTACCTTCTGGAGGGAAAATAGGCCACCCAAATGGACATAAACAAAAACCTCCATCATTCTTCGAGAAAAACGACAATGAGCCAACTAGTTAACATTATGTAAAACAAGAAACTTGACCGTCCCATGCAGAACGACACATGGCCGAGGTGAAGCCTGTTCAAAAAACTTCTTGTTGGCATGCCGACCGCCACGTAGCCATGGAAAAACTTGTTCACGGTTTGAAGAATGGTTCTTCCACGATGGGGCAGCTATAGCCTGGTGAGGATGGCTGAGCAGGCTCGTTTGTCTTAGGCTCTAAATTTTCACTAGGTGACGCTATTTCCTTGTCACTGGAGGTGTTGTCTTATTCCATTGTACCTGCAGGAGGTTTCTTGGTGGGGAGTGGAGCGGTCTTTTTTGCCACGACCGGGTTGGATGTGAACTTGCTAGTTGAGAGAGTGGAGGGTCGACTCTGCAGTGAGGGAATGGTGCAGGATGAAGGAACAAGAATGGTGGTCGGGGCAACATGGGATCGTGGAGGAGCAAGAGGTGAAGTTTCTTGGGGAGCCAATAGAGGGCGAACTGAAGGCTCTGAGGGTGGAGGAACTAGAGGATTGAATCGAAGGACCAGCCAGATGAGCGAATTCTTTAAAATCCAATAATTTTGTCTTCTCTCCATCTTTCTTCCAGCTGCTTTGAATGCCCCGGACAGTTCATCTTCCCAGTCATTGACAATCTGCTACACTTCTTCTGGAATCTCCAGGTCGAAACCAATGCCACTGGCTTGAGTCGAAAGAGGAATATGACAGTCCTCCTGAGTGCCACGACCACGACCTCTATGGGGGACACCTCTTTTCCTTTTGGGCATGGCGGGAGAGCAGCTGAGAACATAGAAAGATGGTAACATACCAGAGCTAGGCGTTGAGGTAACAGACCAGAGCGAGGGAAGATGACATCTGAGCACAGAGCAAAGTGATGGAGCAGATTCAAGTGCGGTAGCCCAACACCCAACGTCGGCCATATTGAATGGCACAGCTGCCAGTTATGGCCTCTGGGCTTTGAAAAGACGACCTAGTCACGTCTGCATGCCTGGATGCAGCCACATCTCCCATGGTATTGAAGGCGTGCATTGATGGCGGGGGTGGTGAGGTCACACGTGGTGGGGGAAGGCATCGTCAGCCTCCCCCGTGTCCATGTGGACTTGATTGGCACCTGCATCCGGGGGTAACTTTGAATATATTAAGTATCAACAGGATCTAAAAAGCATAGAGGGATTAAATTACTTTGTACTCAAAAGATCTAGAATTAAGATGGCTAACACTTTTTATTCTTATGTTAACATGGACTTTAATTTTTCTTAATTTTGGTTTGAGTGTGACACATTACAACTTTTGATGTAGGGGCCAACGATTGCCATGATCCATTCCCTTGCTCATCGTTCATTATTTGACGCCAATGGGCAACATTTTGTTTTGGCATTATGATTTTTGGTGGAGTTGTCAAGGGGAACATCAATACACACCTTCATCTATCGATCCAACTCCATTAGTGATTGACAATCATTTCGGGGTCCCTCACTTCTTAGTTTTGTGAAAATTGACCTCCATCTGGTTATTCATCTTTTGATTGTGGCTCAAGCAACGTCGAGGGTTTACCATCATGAAGCCCACGTAAGCTTGAATTAGCCCATACACTCATAATTTTTTTGTTCTAATTAGACTTACTCATCAATTAAAGAATTCCTTGAATTTTTGTGATTGCACTGAGAATAGCGAGGTGCTCTATAGACCAATATGGGGGAGATGTTGTAATATAACGTTATATAATGTTACCAAATATAAAATTAATTAAAAAAATAACGTCGGCTCATAAAATAAAAAAAATAAAAAAATCCATGTTGACTCATAAAAAAATTAAAAAATTAAAACCAACATAAATCCATCTTAAACCCAGATCTATCAAGCACCAAGAGGGATCATATTTCTCAAGGTGTAAATTTTGGGGATAAGTACAAATATATCTATATCTATATCTATATATATATATATATACACACCTCAAGAAAACGGATTCCTCTCGATGTTTGGTATATCTAGATTTAAGATAGATATATGTTGGTAATATGAAAATTAGGATGTGTAACACCTTTTTATTTTTTGGATGAGGTGACACCTTTGTATTTTATTGAAAATGCATTCATATTTTTGTTATGGATGGTTATTGAAATCAATGAAGGAAATGAGGTAAAGTTAAGAGAGAGGAAGGTATTACAAGCTAGGATTATTATGATGTTGGGATGGGAGAATCATACGAAGAAGAGGAGAGATTTTGTTAAAAGAAAATTAGAAACACTAAAGAGAAAATTGTTCATTGATGTAGAGAACGACGATATACAGAGGAATCAAGTGAATTGTAGTTTCACAATTTTTCTTGGGGGGAGAAATCACAATGTTTATGTGAGATTAAGACTAGAGTGTTGTTAGGAAATTAGTTTATGACACCGGAATTCTTTGAGGTATGAAAATTGTAATTTGTAGATTTTCACATTTAATAGAAGATAGTGGTGAAGTTTTAATGGTTTCATGTGTATATGGTGTTTGTTTTTATTAATTCTACCATGTTTATGATTTTTATTGTGTGCTCTAGTGTTAAGTTCCAAATTACAGGATTGTGGTGTATTTTATTTTTAATGCATGCATGGTTGTGTCGAGTTTTGGATCAAAGTAGCTTTACCTTGTTGAAAGAGAACAATTCTAGCTAAGAAGAGTGCCAAGTAGAATTGCTCTAAATATGATGCAAGTAGCGAGATTTTGTTTGTTAGAATTGTAAGAAAGGGGATTTGTGCAAAAGCAACACAATGGCTAACAAAAGCGTAGGCATGGGATAGGTAGAAGGCAACATGAAGGTGCTTTAAATGATTAATCAAGCTAGAATAGAAGCCATATAAACAATTCAGATAATAGTTGTAGAAATTCATGATGTGAGTGATGATGAATTGCACTTTGAGGACCCATGGGAAAAAGGCGAGACAGTTGAAGCCTCATAAGACAAAATCATTAAATTCTTGACAGACTTGAGGGGAGACACTTATATATTCAAGAATTTTGAACCAAAAGGAGCTAATTGACTAGATAAGAGATATATAAAATTTCTTTGACATTGAATAAATTGAAGACCCTAAGAGAGTGAATATGGCGTGCATGATGGTGAAAGGACATACATCCTTATGAAGGGGCTATGTTTAGTTGGATAGGAAAAGGAAAAATCAACACTTGAGACATAATCGTAACTAAACTCAAAAGTAAATTATGTTTATTGGTTGCACTCTAAATTTATTTAAGAAGCTATATAACCTTAGGTAAAAGGAAATAACTGTGAAAGAGTATACATAATAGATTTATAATTTTATAATTAGGTATGGGCGTAGTGATGAAGAAGAGTAGATTGTATCTATGTACATAAATGGCATACGTTTTTCCATTCAAGATGCGCTGAGCATACTGAAGATTATCACTATTAAGGAAACTTATTAGTGTGCCTTGAAGGATGAGGAGAAATTGTTAAGAAAACAACACAGTAGTCACGGGAAAACATTTAGAGGTGGAGGTAGAGACATGTTTGGAAGAAGGAAAAGTAATGGAGATAAGAAAAAAAAATGAAAAATGCAATTGTCACAAACCTAGGATAAGAGAGAAGTGAACCTTTAGAGGCAGATGAACCTTTGGAGGCAAAGGAAACCTTATAGGTATAGGATCTAGAAGGTGCTTGATGATTTTCTATAAATGTCAAACTCATGGGAGCAAGTATTTTGAATGTCCATAAAATTTGCATGCTAACAAAAAGCAAGAGAGTAAGGGTCAAGTTACCCAAGGAGTTGAGAACATATCTTAGTTTGTAATGGTAGATAATGTCGATGAATTTTAGAAAGATTAAGGAGAAAAATTGTGTTTAGAAGAACATCACTGAAGCGAGATAACCAAATAGAAGAGAAGAATCTAGACCAATTAAAATCAATATTCAATACCATTTGTAAAATTGGACGTAAGTGTTGCACTTTACTTATTAATGGAGATAGCACTTAAAATTTAATATTCACAGAGGTCATTGAGAAATTAAATTTGAATTGTACATCTCGCCCCAATTCTTTTAGGGTATCATGGTTGCCAAAGGTATTAGGATTTACAAGGATTAATAAAATATAATTAGAGAGAATAAACTAATCACAATACAATCCAAAGAAACCACATATCAATAGAGACACAATGTTTATGTGGAAAACCTAAAACTGGGAAAAACCACAATAATAGATCTAATATCTCCCTTGATCTAAACCGACCAATTTGGGACAACTTATCTAGCTACTACTCACCTTCGAGCCACTTTACAATGGATCCTCCTCAAGCCTTATAAAGGCTTCTTTACATGCAATACCTAAGTCCAATACCATGGGATACAAGAAACCATGTTCCTAAGACCATGTGCTAGACCTAAACCACCTTTGACTCAGTCCCAAGTCAAGGTTGACCCTAAAAATCCCCCTTTTAAGCTTGACTCAGGGATCTCACATACACCCTTCCTATCCCCTAAGTCTATCTCCCGATTTTACCAATAAGTTACTGGGGGTATGCATACCTTACTAGGTCTTAGATCCATATGCCCATTTACATGCAAACTACCCCATTAATTTGTTTTCATGTGTCTTCATGGTGACTACACCATCACCATATGTTGCTTCATCCTCTCGCTTTTCTATGCTTGCTTTCTTAATTGTCTACTTGCCCACTCTCTTCCATGCTCCTTTTGTACCTACATCCAACCCTATCATTAACGTCCATATAAAGAAGAATCCATGTACTGGATTGTGTGGGTCCTCAACTATTGTAACCATCAGTTCTCTAGGAATTCTCTTTAGCTACATCGTTCATCAATCTTGGTCCCAAAAATGAGATTAAACCATATCACATTCCTCCCACAATAAAAGACTCAACCTCTTTGATTCCACATCAATATAGGATACGAGTACACCTGCCACCCTCGTACCTATCCCAATGGCTCATTCCACATCTTGATGCAACATCCCTTCTCTGCACATAATAGGGATACAATTTTTTTGTGCTTCTAAACACTTGCGAAAATCAAATTTTAACCAGACACCAAACATGCTTAGGTGTCGGGTACCACTGATCATGCACCCCGGTTAAAAGAATCAGGTACACAAATATCTAAATGATTTTCAACAACACCACTGCCAATATCTTTCAGAAATATCAGAGGCTCTACCATGATGAGCACAAAATCCAAAGGGGGTGTCTCAACACCATTTCTCAGGGGGTATTCTAGAAATCAAGACAGATCTAGGAATTTATGTCACTTGTTTGGCGCTTTTTGCACACAAACATATCTACTTTGAATGAGCATGCTCTCTCTTTCATCGTCTGCTCCTTTTAGTTGGAGGGTACAACACACTAGCTCATATTTTGTTCCCAACCAAATTGATATCTCCATACATGGATCAATTGGTCATCACGCGGGCTTTGATTCAATGATGAATTCAGCTCAGCAACTAGCATGTCTTCTATGTGGCAGATCTCAAAACCCTGTTTTTCTTTCTCACTAATCTGCACACAGATCTACGAATTGATTAGATCTCTCTCTGCGGGATTTAATACATGAAGATCCACTCTTCCATTCAGTCTTGGACCCTCATTTTTGTTGTGCAAATCCATTTCCATGGAAATCAGATCCATCATTGCAATGCCTACCCACGTTTCTTTGACATGGTCCAGAGCCACGCGCGTCTCCTTGCTCTCTTCACATGGTGGGATGGCTTGGAATAATGCACATCATAACAATACAACTTCATTACAACTTCATTTGTATGCAATCCACCATTTCTCCTTCTCCTAATACAGTATGCGGTTGCTTTTAATTCCTCAGGTCATCAATAGTAGGTGCAACGTGAATCACAGGATCTCTAGATTCAAACCTCACGTAGCTAGGGTTTCTTTCATATAGATAGATTGCAGCATCACATTCAACCAATAGTTTTACTCCTTGTGGACAAAAACTGATTACCGCCCAAATTTTTTTTTTTTAAAGGGCCCAAAAAAATTTCACGGGGGCTCCCACGCTCGAATTCCCCATAAACCTTCAGGCTGACAATTCACAGGTCTTCCATACGTTGTAGAAATTTCCTATATTCACGCAAGCTCATATCAATAACACACTCTCCCACATAACAATAGACACACGATAGATTTATTGTCTCCCTTAGTCTAAACCGGTCAAGCTAGACCAAGTGAGCTAGCCACTACTCATCTCCATGCCACCTTACATTGGAGCCTCCTCAAACTTTATAAAGTCTTTTTTACATTCAATACCTAAGGCCAATACCATGGGCCACAAGAAACCATGTGTTAAACCTAAACTACCTTTGACTCATTCTTGAGTCAAGGTTGACCCTAACAAGCTTGCCTAAGGGATATCACATACACCCCTCTATAACTTAGGTCTATATCTAGACTTTACTAGTGAGTTACCAAGGGTATTCATGCCTTACCAAGTCTTATATCCATATGACCATTTACATGCAAATTACCCCATTAATATTTTTTCATGTGTCTTGATGGTGACTACACCAACACCATCTATTGCTTCATCATCTGACTTTTCTATGCTTGCTTTCTTGATAGTCAACTTTCTAGTTTTTTGTCATACTCATTTTGTATCTACATCCAACCATGTCATTAACGTCCATATAAAGAAGAATCCATCTACAAGATTACATGGTTCCTTAGTTGTTGTAATCACTAGTTCTCTAGGAATTCTCTTCAATTACATGGTTCATCAATCTTGGTCCCAAAACCGAGATTAAACCATCTCACATTCCTCCTGCAATCGAACTCAACCTCTCTGATTCCACATCAAGCTAGGCTACGAGTACACATGTCACCCTTGTACCTATCCCAATCGCTTATTCCACAACTTGATGTAGCATATCTTCTCTGCATGGGGATACAATTTTTCTGTTCTTTTAAGCACTCAAAAAAGTCAAGTTTTAACCCAGAACCAAAAATGTTGGGGTGTCGGGTACCACCGATCATGCACTCTGCAACATATTATTTAAAAACCAAGACATATTTGGGAATTTATGTCATTGTTTGTCGTTTTTGCACACAAAAATATCCACATCGCATCTGCATGCTCTCTTTTTCAGTGTCTTCTCCTTTCACTTGGTGGGTACAACACACTGGCTACTCTTTTGTTCCCATCCAAATCGATCTCTCCGTACATGGATCGACCGCTCTTCACGTGGGCTTTGATTCAACATTGAATCCATCTTGCAGGAAGCGTGTCTTCTATGTGGCAAATCTCAAAACCTTGTCTCTCTTTCTCACTGATCTGCAGACAGATCTATGAATTAAGTAGACATCTCTTCATGGGATTTAATACTTGCAGATCCACTCTTTCATTCAGTCTTGGGCCCTCGTTTTTGTTGTGCATATTCGTTTCCACGTTTCTTTGACTTGGTCCAGAGCCACGCAGGTCTCATTTCTCTCTTGACATGGTATGATGGCTTGGAATAATGCACATCACAACGACATAGTCTTCCTTTGCATGCGATCCACCACGCCGTCTTCTCCTAATACAGTCTGCGGTTGCTTTTAATTCCCCTAGTCATCGACAACAATACAGTCTGCGATTGCTTTTAATTCCCCTAGTCATCGACAACATGTGCAACGTGAATCACAGGATCTTTAGATTCAAACCTCACATAACTAGGGTTTCTTTCATGTGTCTAAACTGCGGCATCGCATTCAACCGACAGATTTACTCGTTATGGACAGAACTTATCACCACCCAGATTTTAAAAGAAAATGAGGCAAAATAAAATTTCTCGGGGGCTCCCACCCCTATAAACCTTCAATCTGAGAATTCATAGGTATTCCATACGCTGTAGTAATTTCCTATCTTCACACAAGCCCATATCAATAACATGTTCTCCTACCATAACATACCCACACAACAACCTCAACGAGCACAGCCATAGATCTGGTACCACTTATTAAGATTTATGAGCATTAATAAAATATAATTAGTGAGAATAAAATAATCAAAATTCATTCCAAATCAACCACATAAGAATAGATACACAATGTTTACTTGAAAAACCAAAATTGGAAAAAACCACCATAATAGATCTATTAACTCTCTTGACCTAAACTAGCCAAGTCCGGCTGGCCACTGCTCACCTCCAATCCACTTTACAAAGGATCCTCCTCAAGCCTTATAAGGGATTATTTACATGCAATACCTAGGGCCAATACCATGGGAAACAAGAAACCATGTGCTAAACCTAAACCACCTTTGACCAATTTCCAAGTCAAAATTAACCCTAAAAAAAGGACACCATGTTAATATTTTCGAATAGTTTTTGATAAATTTTCATATTGAAACATATCATGATAAATTTATGTGCGAGGTGGTACCAATGGATGCTTTCCATTTGCTATTTGGCAAGGATCAACAATATGATAAGAAAATTTTCCATGTTGGGGTGAAGACTATTTTTTTTTGTTAGAGAAGGGTGGAAGGAAGATTAAAATGCTACATTTAAAGGAGGAAAAGGGGGACAATGACATTAATAACAACTACAAAAGATGGCAGAAAAGTTATGTTATGTTGAATGAATAAAGTCTAGAAGGAAGCAAGAAAGGTGAGGTGTTGTTTTTGTATTGTGCTAAAGAGTCCAAGTCTAAAAGTGAAGGAAACTCATATTGCAACTGAAGGAGGAAAAGGGGGACAATGACATTAATAACAACTACAAAAGATGGCAGAAAAGTTATGTTATGTTGAATGAATAAAGTCTAGAAGGAAGCAAGAAAGGTGAGGTGTTGTTTTTGTATTGTGCTAAAGAGTCCAAGTCTAAAAGTGAAGGAAACTCATATTGCAACTGAAGTGGAAAATTTGTTGATTGAATTTAAAGTTGTTATTTTAGAGGGATTATCATTATGAGGAACGTTTCCCATCAAATAGACTTTATATCAAGATCTAGTTTACTTAACAAAGGTTCACACCAAATGACACTTTTAAAAACTATGAGCGAAGTAGACAAGTGCATTAGTTATTGGAAAGCTCTTTGATCATAGAGAGTTGAAGACCATGTGCAATACCTATTGTACTTGCACCAAAGAAGGGTGGAGAATAGAGAATGTGCATTGATTCTAGGGCTATTAACAAAGTTACAATCAAGTACAAATTTTCATCACCTAGGCAAGATAGTTTAATGGATTCTTTAAGTGGCACAAGGTATTTTGTAAAGATAGATTTAAATAATGGGTATCATCAAATTAGAATTCGTGAAGGAGATGAATGGAAAAATTCTTTTAAGACCAATAAATGGTTGGTCATTCCATTTGGTATGAAAAAAGTTTCAAGCACTTTTGAGATTGATGAATGATGTGTTGAAGTGATATGTAGGTAAGTATGTTGTGTTTTATTTAGACGTTATTTTGATTTTTGGCAAGACAAAAGATAAACATATTAATCATTTAAGGCAAGTGCTAGAATCATTGAAGCAATATAAATTATTGATAAATCTATAGAAGTGTACTTTGATGATGGCGTCTTTTCTATTGACCTGGGTTCAAACTTCCCTATCCGTCAACAATGCCCAAGATATTGGTGCAACACAATGTAACTCTGTTTGCAACACCTAAGATGCAAGTGAGGTCTCACTCGATATATCTATGGGGACTGTGAGAACCAGGATTCTGCAGTTATGGAAGACGATTTCTTCATCACAGCATAATTAGGCCACTTGACTGAAACCGAAGGATGCACTTCCATCAACACATACACACCCTGGAATAAGGTAGACTGATCCGTCGATGCACATAATCAACATATAACATATATAGACTTTAACACATATTAATTGAACTTCCACAAAATATTATATCATTATATGTTTGACATGTTAGGATTATTAATCCTCCCTTGGTCAAATGTCTATCAGATGAATTATTGCCTAACTTAAGAACCTTAAAATTAATTAATTGGGTCCACTAGTGCAATTGGGTCCACTTGGCCCGATTGGGACACATGTACCAGTCATTGAAGTGTGGGGAACACTACTAGAAGTTAACTGCCACTTACTGCATGCGCATGCATCAGTTAGGGCGCCTCCTAGACCAATCCCTACATTTTACGAGCCACTGGGAGTCTCGGCACCAACCTACTTCAATTGATTGGTGTTAGCACTAGTTAGTCTTAGTTAGCCCACAGTTACATTCAGTTGCTTCACAATCAGTTAGGCTAGCGCTACTAATGCATGGATAATGCATGGTTGCATGGGGAGGAGTGTTTTTCCTACCTACCACACTCAGTTCCACTGAGTTAACTAGATGTAAGTGGTTGTTGGAGTTATTGGTCATCATGGAGTTGTCTATTTGGACTCCGATATTGATTGGGAGACCTTCAATTAGAGATTCAGTTAGATACAACCTTATCCACTTGGAGGATCTGAATTCATTACTCATGCATTTGAATTCTACCTATGTAAACTATTGTAACACTGGATATTATTATGATGAATATACTATAAATTCCTAAGCAATACTTGTCTATTTCATGTGTGGTTTGTTTTGCTTAGTTTGTATGTTCATTCTCCATTCATTTGCTACAGCATTATCAGAACTCTCTGCTTGAAGATCTAAATGGAATTAAAATTCTAATATGGTATTAGAGCCTTCTTAGGTAGGGTTTCATGCTTGTTTATCCTCGGTGAGGAAAAGCATGATTCTAACAGTTCATATGTTTTAGTGTTTTTGTAATGAAATTGACAGGTGCTACGTAGCTTGAGAGAAGTATTTGCAGTCTTCCATCCGGAGCAAATACAAGTTCTCAAACTGCTGAGCCACGAATCCTCACAACTTCCAATTATCTTGATTGGAGGATTGATATGCAGCTGGACTTGCACAAGCATGGCTACCACAAGATCATACATGGATGGGAGGTTGAGCCTCATCAGCCGGTTGAGCGGAACAAGTTTCTGAACCGTTGTGATGAAGCATTCAGGTACTTATGTACTTATATTTCCAGAGATCTCCTCTTTCATCTAGAAGGATTGAGGACTCCTAGAGAAGCCCATGAGAAGCTTGATAGCTTGTTTAACAAACAAGATGAGCTTTGGGGACACATTCTGGAGAATGAGTTGGTATCTTTACATCCCAATAGTTTCGAGACTATTGAGCAATTCTTCTCCAAATTCAAGTCTCTAGTGCTCCAATGCAGACAGTGCGGGATAGAGCGAAAGGATGAGCAAAATGTCCTTTCCATACTCAGTAAACTAGGCCCTGAGTACTCTATATATGTCTCTATGTTATTCCAAGCGAGAAATTTTTCTTGATTGGAAACTTCCTTCTTTAGATTCATTCTCCAAGTCCTTAATCAAGGAACAAGACAAATTGATTCGAATGGGAGTCATCCAGACCTCCAAAGATCAAGCTCTCTTGGTTACTGACACTTCCAAAGCGCAAGAAAAGGGGAAATCAAAGAAGAAAGAGCCAAAGGAAACTTATTCGAAGCCTAAACAAAATCAACAATCTTCTGAAGGGGCCTCCGGCTCTAAGAAGAATAAATTTGAAAAGAAGTTATGTCCTTATTGTGAAAAGGGATACCATCTTGAAGAACATTGTATGAGGAAGCAACTTGATGAGATGTCCGCTCTTATCAAGCAGCACAACATTGCTCCTCTAAGAGCAAAGAATCCTGATGAAGAAGCACCGACAAAAGATGTCGAAAGATGTCGAAAGGTGTCATGCTTTGAAAGCAACTCTCTCTCCATCCTCAACATGCATTATAGATTCTGGAGCCTCCAACCACATGGTTGCCTCCAAATAATCCTTCTCTACTCTTTCACTATCAAAGGGGCCTAATATTCACTTGGGAGATGATTCCCAGATTCCAGTAGAAGGAAGGGGCTCAGTCAGAGCGAAGCATGGTGAGTTCAAGAATGTCTTATATGTGCCCTCCCTTGCTGCTAACCTGTTATATGTTTATTAGATGACTCATACAGGCTCTCCCAAGAGGGTGACATTTGATTCAGACTCAGTTGAGATTACAGAAAAAGCCACTAAAAATCTTGTAGCGAAAGGTATTGCAAATCACTCTACCAAAGCTTATGAGTTTTCACATTTCTTACCTGTTTCTCCTCCTACAACTTTATTGTCTCATGCTAACAACACCAGCAATATTTGGCATGAGAGATTTGGCCATATCAATTTCAAATATCTGAAGCAGCTCCATAATGATAACATGGTTGAAGGTTTTCCTTCCATCCAAACTTCCGATGGAGTATGTGCAGGGTGCTTGGTAGGTAAGCATCCAGAAAAGAAGTATGATGTTCGGAAGGCTCATAGAGTTGTCTCTACACTTGATTTGATACACAGTGATGTAGTGGTACCTATGCCCACAAACTCCATTAATGGTTGCAGGTATTTCCTAACCTTTATTGATGATTGTTCTAGGTACTGCTGGATCTACTTCATGAAACAAAAATCAGAAGTTTTTGAGACTTTTAAAGTTTTAAAGCTATGGTTTAGAACAGCTTCAATAAGAATATCAAGTCAATAAGATCCGATGGAGGAGGAGAATATGTCAAAATAGATTTCCAGAATTTCTGTGAATCAGAGGGGATTCGAATGGAACACTCAGTTCCATACACACCGCAACAAAATGGTGTGGCTGAGAGGACGAACAGATCACTGAAAGAGAAGGCAACATGCCTTCTCCATGCCAAGCATCTACCTCCTTCTCTTTGGGCTGAAGCAGTAAATTGTGCTTTGTATTTGCAGAATAGGGTGCCCCACAAGTCAGTGGTTGGGGTCACACCATTCAAAGAACTGCATGGGTATAATCCCAATGTATCTCATCTGAGAGTTTTTGGTTCCAAAGCTTGGGCCAAGATACCACTTGACAAGAGAAAGGCCTTCCAAGCCTAAAGTAGCGAATGCATTCTTCTGGGATATGCAGAAGATGCAAAATCTTACAAACTGATGGAGGTTGCTACCAGAAGACGCTTCATTGAAAGAAGTGTCATGTTTGAAGAAGATAAGTTGCATGATACTCCTCCAACAACACAGGAAGGTATAGCTATTTATCCACCTGTTTTTTATAATTATGATGATGTGCTATAGGTTTCAGATTCAGATGAAGAAGATCACATACAACATAATCCTGTTATTGAGAATGAATCTCAAGAGATTCTAGATCCAGATCCAGATCCAGTACCCATTTCTAATCAGAATCCTAAACCCAGATGAGCTCAAAAGATTCTTGATGCAGCTGGAAGTGGTGTTGGAGTTCCAGAAGATAGAAGAAGAACAAGGTCCCAGTATCAGAATGAGCATGTTGCACTATCCCTCACAGATTCACTCTCTATAGAATGGTGCAACAAAGTTCTAGGTTGGTGCTACTTGATGATGGAAAATGATTAGCTACATGGCCCACATAAGCAAAGATCATTCCCTACCCTCACCATCCAGCAGAACCAAACAGAGTCATCAGTTCAGAAGTACATTGATGGGTCCACTGATGGACCATGTTGTTGCATAGAGTTGAAATTTTTTGCAACAGTGTTTTGCTCAAGTTATTTTTCTAAGGAGGACTCTTGTTTCTTCTAAACATAGCTTGCATATTGTTATTTTCCTGCTTATTTTTGAAAGGGGGGGTTTCCCATGAGGTTTTCCCCTGTTTCCTCAGTTGTATTAAGCAACATTTTTTATTATCTTCTAGATTGTATTTGGGTGACCTATGGTCTTATTACCAGGGCCCACCATTTTCCAAGTTAGGATTCAAGGGGGGTGTTAGGATTATTAATCCTCCCTTGTTCAAATGTCTATTAGATGAATTATTGCCTAACTTAGGAACCTTAAAATTAATTAATTGGGTCCACTAGTGCAATTGGGTCCACTTGTCCCAATTGGGACACATGTACCAGTCATTGAAGTGTGGGGAACAGTACTAGAGGTTAACTGCCACTTACTGCATGTGCATGGATCAGTTTGGGCGCCTCCTAGACCAATCCCTACATTTTACGAGCCACTGGGAGTCTCGACACCAACCTACTTCAGTTAATTGGTGTTGGCACTAGTTAGTCTTACTTAGCCCCCAGTTACATTCCATTAGGCTAGTGCTACTAATGCATGGATAATGCATGGTTGCATGGGGAGGAGCGCTTTTCCTACCTACCACACTCAGTTGCATTGAGTTAACTAGCTGTCAGTGGCTGTTGGTGTTATTTGTCATCAGGGAGTTGTCTATTTGGACTCTGATATTGATTGGGAGACCTTCAGTTAGAGATTCAGTTAGATACAGTTTTATCCACTTGGAGGATTCGAATTTATTACTCATGCATTCAAATTCTACCTATGTAAACTAATTGTAACACCGAATATTACTATGATGAATATACTGTAAATTCCTGAGCAATACTTGTCCGTTTCCTATGTGGTTTGTTTTTCTTAGTTTGTATGTTCATTCTCCATTCAATTGCTGCAACATTATCAGAACTATTTTCTTGAAGATATAAATGGCATTCAAATTATAATATGACAAACTTATAAGATTCATATACAATATACACAGATATCAAAGACATATTTAACATGGAAATTCGTACAGGAAAAACCACAAAGTCACTCTTCTTCTGGCATGAGGGATACTTTGAGCACCTTTTGTCTACGCACACAACTTGCTGAATTCTCTCAAAATACTCTTTATAATTGAAAAGGATTTTATCCCTCTCATGCTCTCATGTCTTCGTAGCTCTCTCCTTGGTCCAGTCTCTATACTCCTGTCTAACCCGGTCTAGTTTGGTCTCTCTACTCTCCTCCATCTCGGCCCCTCTTTGGTCGTTGCACATAGCTTGGATCGAACTTATATGATTTTTTGAATTCTCTTTTTAACCGTAGACTAATGGTTCTTAATTGACAGTCAACTAGTTTTTCTCACAAACTCAATACATCTTGTTACATTAATACAAACACTATCATCCCACTTTACAATTATGCACATTCCCAAAATAGACTATTAGTCTATTATGCACATTCCCACTTTATGCCTTAACTAACTCTTACAAAAAATAGGTCGAATTCCCGATTCAACTTACTCTTCTCTTTTCTCGTCACGGCCTTTTCTGTCGCGGTCTTGCTCACCTTGCGATCAGATTCTTCGTCTTTCCAACCAAAATTCTTCTGCATTTTCCTAGGGCCAACATTTGATAAGGAAGAATTAGTATGTCTTAGGTTTTTCATTTTTCAATAAATTTTGAAGATGGATCTTGAAAAAAAGAAAGAAACAATAGAACGCTTAGTTTCTAAGAGTACATTTGATGTGCAAAATTTCCATGGGTTGGCCATCTTTTATAGAAAGTTCATAAAAAATTTCATTGGAATATGTGCACCTTTGATTGTTTTCATGAGGAAGGGATAATTCAAATTGTTGCACAAAAGGGATTTGAGTTGTTGAAGAAAAAGGTCATTGAAAGGTTGATGTTGGCTTTGTCATACTTTGACAAGGTTTTCTAGGATGATTGTGATGCCAATGGCACAACTATTGGAGTAGTAATGAACCAAGAAGGAAGACTAATCACTTTCTTATGTAAAAACTTGAATGAAGTCAAACATAAAGATTTTGTTTATGACCAAGATTTATATGCAATTGTTCAAGCTATAGTATGGGGCATGTGCATTAGTTATTGTATGCCTGAGTTGTCCAGTCCTATTTCCCACTCCATTGGAACAAGGTGAATAGGTCCATATTCAATTTCTTGCATAGAGGTCATGTACTGCGACATGGCCAGTTCAAGGAACTTTTACATATCATGGTCTACGAATCCCATCTTCTTCGGATTCGAAAGAATGTCTGTCGTCACATGGACGCCTTTAGGGATAGTTGGCTTGACCAACGGATACGTGGAATTCTTATTAATAGTGACACTAGGAGCCTCATCTATCCTCGAAGGAAAGTATCCAAAAAATAGGGTCGCCAACCTAGATCTTATTGCTTCACCATTGTGGGTATATTTTACTCTTTGTTGATGAGTAGTTATGCAGCCGGCCTGCTTCTTTCTTGATGGACTGGTCGATGTTGGTCGTTACAAAACTCCTGGGGATTCTTCAATAATAGGAAAGGTAGGGGAGCCTCCATGCCAGATCCGTGAACAATGTCAGTGCTCGACATAGGGATTTCCATGATAATTAGATGGCTATGGATTCAAAGTAGTTGTAGAGAGATAGCTCGGCTCAATAATTTAGTCAGTTGGATAAAATGAATTAGCAGACTTCAACACGAAGATGAAATAGGTTTACACGTGCATGAAGTCATTCACTCACGTGGGTCTGCAATTAATGGATAAGGTGGCGGATAATTCTGTCACATGGGGCAATATTTCCCATCATTTCAATAAACCTCCAATCAAGCCATCACTTCACTTATCATGGCAATAGGTAGTTATTATGCAATAATGATAGATGTGACCAAAAAGCATGCCGCTAAAATCTACCGTTACCTCAAATTAAGCATCACCCAACTGTCACTTGCAACAGAAGTTCATCTTGCGATAACAATTCCCTTGCGACATACATATAGTTTGCGACATCATTCTACATTTGCAACATAACCTGAACTTGCAAAAAAAAATCATAAAATTGCAACAAAATCATAAACTTGCGACATTTTTTTTACGTCACCTCTCTTTTCAGCCAAGTGAAGTGTGTCTATCCTGATAAGGCTTTATCCGACTTCCATTCACCAACCCATTTAAAGGTGTACAATATAATTTATGTAACTGGATCACGCCTCCATTAGTGATACGGATCACAACATATGGTCCCATCCAATGAGTTCGAAGCTTGCCAAGATGCTTAAAAAATTCACTATCATATAGGATGACAAGATCTATGATCTGAAACTGCTTAAACTCAATATGACGGTCATGCCAAGCCTTATGTAGATCCTTGACACACTGATGATAACCTGCAACAAAGTGATCTTCTTCCAATTGTACTAGGTGTGTCAAAATTTCTTCTATTACGCCAACATTTTTCATCCCAGTAATCTCAGCTATCTTGAGACTGGGTACAATATATTCTAGTGGAATGACAACCTCTTGTCCATAAACCAATCTAAATGGACTGTCCTGTCAAATTTTTGCAGGTTGTGCGATAATCCCATAATACCACGGGTATCTTGTGATCACAATCATCCCTCTGAACATTACATATATTTGTCAATGCATTCTCCAAGATCTTATTGAACACTTTGATAGCACCATTTTCCTGTGGGTTAATATGGTGTTGTCTTCTGGTGTTGAATATGAAATACCTAAGTTATTTTTTCAATCACCTGATTCACAAGAAGTGTACCTTGATCACTTACCAAAATTTGTGGGCATCAAAATCGGGTCACAACATGGTCAAATAAAAATCTTGCAGTAGTCATAATAGTACAATCCCTTACTGGTGTTTAATCATCCCATATGGTTAGGTAGTCTATCACAGTGATGATATACCGTGCACTTGTTCTTTTCCTTGGTGAATTGACCCACAAAGTCAACAACCCATTTATAAAATTACTACAAAGACACTTGTGGTACCAACGACATATCATCTCATCGCGACGGTTTTCTAGTTCTTTGACAAATATCACATCTGTGACAATAGTCTCTAGCATATGCATGCAAGGTAGGAAAGCATAATTTTGCTTGTAAAATCGTGTGCACCGTCTCCTTTCCTCAATAGTGACCACCTGTGACACCAACATGTGCTTCATTCAAAACAATCAGTTGCTCATGTTCCAAAACACAACGACGGAGTATTTCATGTTGTCCCATTTTATATAATTGTTCAGCATCAACTGGAAATATGCAACTTTTACAATTAATTGCTTCTTCTGTGTTGTATAAAAGATGTACAATATATCTGTAGTGATCATCATTCATATTAACTGCAAACAACTATGCGCCAAGACAACTATCATCGAGATTAACAAGATCTTCTCCACTTTCTAGCCTCTACAGATGGTCTAGTCCTGAATTCAGTTGACTGACCTTGACAATAATCTCAAATTCAAACTCTTGGAATAGGAGAATCCACCGACATATCTTCCCCCCCAACATTGGCTTATTGACCAAATAATTCAATGCAGAATCGTTCATGTACATCTTGAAATATACCCCTAGTAAATAATGTTTAAACTTCTGGAGATCATATACCATATAAATTCCTTCCCTCTCAGTAGTGGTATAGTTATTTTATGTCGTCGATAGTTTTCTACCATTAAATGCAATAGGGTGACCAATAGAACCCTCACCTAGTTGTGCAAGTACGACGTCGAGTGCGATAGATGACGTGTTGACATGTACATGAATTTTTTTTTCCAGTCTGTAAATACCAATATAGTCGGTGTAACCATCTCATTTTTAAGAAAATCCAGACTCTCTTGACACTGCTCAGTCGATTGGAATTTAACATCTTTTTTCAGCAATTTCTCCATTGGAGATGTGACCTGTGCATATCCTTTAAATTAATTTTCTATAATAGCCCATATGCCCCAAGGTATTTCTCAATTGTTTAACTGTCATGGGCGAGGGTAGGTAGACAATAATCACAATCTTGGTCAGGTCCATCAATATTCTATCTCGACAAACCACATGACCCAGGAAAATGCCAAAAGGGGAACACAAAATACACTTCTTCAAATTAAGAGAAATATGGAACTATCTACACCGGTCAAGCATCATTCTTAGACTCTCAATGTGATTCTTCACTAGCTCATATATCGTCCAGTCATCAAAGTATACTTCAATAAACTTATGGATGAAATATTTAAAAGATCCTACTACTATTCTAGAAAAAATAGTAGGGGCATTATTGAGACCAAATGGCATTATCGTGTATTGGAAGCATCCCCATTCTGTCGCAAAGGTCGTATTGTATTGATATTCCTTAGCACTCCCTATTGGATGGTATCCAAAGAATCGATCAATAAACGAGTACACTTCTTGTCCTTCGATGCTCTCCAACACTTCATATGTGAATGGGGTCAGAAATGGGTCATGCAGGCATGCATAATTTAGCTTCCTTAGGTCGACATAGATACGAAAGTCATCAGTTTTCTTGTCTTACACCACCATAGGGCTAATCCATTTAGATTCCTCGACAGGTTCTATAATGTGTGCATCTAACATTCCATGTAACTCTATATTGAATTTTTCTTTACATCTCAGATTGATTCTATATGGTCGTTGCTTGGTAGGTTTTGCATCTGGATTTAGGGGAATCTTCATTTCTACGATATCACTAACAATTCCCTTCATTTCTAAAAATTTAGTAGGGAATAGATCCTAGAATTCATGCAATAAGTTTGTAATACTCCGTACCATCTCATCATCCCAATAGCCCCTAATATTGGCAAATTCCAGTTTCTCTAGAGAACCAATGTTCACTTTTATTTTTATTTTAAGAGGATTCAAAAACTTGTCACCTGATACACCTAAACCCTCTACTGCTCGAGTACCCTCATATTCAATAATATTTATGTCATGTGGATCATCATCGTCAAGTTCACTCGTTACTTTGTAGCACTCTATCCAATCTTGAATTGTCGCGTGGCTCTAGTGGAAACTTAACATAAAAAAGGGGCATCTTCAAAAATCTTAGTTCTGATCACTTGCAGAGAAACATCAATTGTCAGATTATCATCAGAAAATCCAAACGTATGCGTGGAATTGGAGCCTAACTCTTCCCACTTAACTATTTCTCATCGCAACTCAACCGACGTATATTAGTTTCTCGATATCATGTCCAAGGTGTGTATGAACCGATGAACCCATTCACGTCAGGGTGATGTCTCCCATGTTGTGCGACAATGCTCAATATGCTCGATAGGATTTGTCAATACTATATATTTCTTACCAGTATAAAGAAGATTCTCACCAAATCGAATTTCTAGCCATTTTGAAATAAATTGCTTATGAGAAAATCACCATCTTACGGGTGTAGCCTTCAATGCAACATCTAGGGATAATAAGTGATGAGGTTTAGATACTTTTTTTTCGAACTCTGTAAGAAAGGAATCCAATTTAGGTAAACCTTCATAGGTCGATAGATCACATAACTCAGTACCTACCCATCACACAAATTTTGTGATTCTTGCGCACTTTTGCAGTGATATTTCATGTAGTTGATTATGCCAATTCTTTAGAGCTTCTCCTGAGTCCGATGAGCAGGAACTAATACTTCACCAACTGAGTTTTTCATCGACAGTCAAATTGACATAGTCATCCATCGTAGAAGCAATATTGTACATATGATATAGGTATCCATCTTGTCCTTCACTATTTACCTTCTCGACATATCTTTGGCCTACCATAGGATCAATTAGAGCGACCACCCGCAGTTCTACATATTCAAATGTTAATATCCTCTTCTTAAAATTTATAATGGTATGATTGTCGATAGCACAGTCAATCCCCAGAAGTGCGGGATATGTATTTGTATCATCAACAATATCTATAACCTCAAAATATGCATAGGTCCAGAGTCCTTCTATTTCGACAAGAACCTACGTTAGACGACCAATAGGAAAGACCTTCGATTGGTTGGTTAACCATTGTTCAACAAGAGACCATACTAGTCTCGAATTTCCCATACTTTCCCATGTTTGTCTAGTGAAAATGTTAACATCTGAGCCCAAATAAAAAATGATAAAATCCATATCATAGTCACCTATCTGGGCATTCACCTTAGCTTAGGACCAGTTTTTAGTCTTTTACCAATGTAGTTAACTCCCTTCTCTAGTCTCATGCTTGGTTGAGGTTCTTCAACTAAAGCTAATAGTTCTGCCACAACATCCTTATCTTCTATCAATGCTAAACAACTTTTAATGAAATCTTTCAACTTGCTTACATTTTCTGTCGTTTTTTTGTTAAATAATTGTTCAAATATTTGAGGTATTTCTAATATTGGTCCCTCATTCAATATTGGGACAACATCAAAAGTTGATTCTTGATTTATGTCAAAAAAAACATGACATGCATCAAAGAACACGTCCTTTTCTTTCTGGACATCAAATGGTACTTTCTTTTGTGGTGTCGGACAAACTCTCATGTTTTTGTATGGTGCTCCTTGATCTCCTCCAGTTGCAACACCTCCTCTCATTACAACAACAATATTAGGTTCTTGAGGTTCGACAGAAATATTATGAATATTTGGATTGACATTTTCAGGTGGGTTTTGGTTTCCCATGTTTCTGGCCTGCCATTTAGCAATCACTTGTGGGCATTCTTCAACAGTGTGGTCCAATGCTTTACAATATGAACACATCAATTTAGGATTAATCCAATCTCTGGAAAAATGTCTCGGTTTCCCACAATAATAACAAATAACTTGGCCCCTTCCTTGACCGAATCCTCCTCGTCGTCCTCGACCTCTAAAAATACAACCCCCTGGGGTGAGGTTATTTTGCATGAGCTTGTTCGACTTGCATCTATTCATCATTATTCATTGGATATGGGTCAATTGTTTTCTCATGCATCATCTTATATGTGTTGCAGAATTTCTCATAGTGACCCACAAATTGCAAAAACTTACAATATAGGATAACATGTGCACTTATTATTTTCCGTAGATACAAGCATTCCTCCAACCAATGACCTTTGGGTCTAAGAAATTCTACACTAGGGAATTCCTTGTGAATTTATAGGATTTGGTGATCCTAATGCAAGATGATTCAGGAATGTTGGACATGAGTCTTTATGATGTTCTTCATTTCTACATCGAGTACAAGATATTTCCTCTTGAAATTATTTTCCTTTCTTCATATCTTGTATTTGCAGTGTGAGGTTGGCAATTTTTTATTGTATCTGCATCATTCCTGCATCGGTTTATCCAATTGATGAAGCCTCTAACTTCATAGCAAGATCAAGTTCTTTGCTCTGGGATACAATCTTTTATTGCATCAAGAGAACACAGATATGCGGTATTATCATCGCAATAAACCATTCTTTATGTTGGACATCTGACATCTGGAAACTTACTTTAGCCATCATAGTTTTAAATCTTTGGTCAAAGTCTCAGATAGACTCATTCGACAACTGCTTGATCTATTTTAATTATGTAATGCATTGCGACTCAGACTTAGGCTTCTTGAATTATTCTAGCAGTCCAATATGGATCTAATCTAATGACTTCTGAGGGATCCCTGCAGGGACCACAAAACATTTCATATACCAGTCAAGCGCACAACCTCTAAAGGTTGTGATCATCTGGGCTCTTTGTATAGCCTCATATTGGAGCTGTTGCACTTTCCAGACAACTTCACATAGAAACCAATGTTTCTCAGGGTATTCTAACCCATTCACATTGAATATAGGTAATTTTATATCACTCCATGACATGTTGTGTACTTTTGGTATTGGTGAATTAAAGGTTCCACTGGTAGGAATTCCTTAACTATTATTTCGACTATTAATGTTATTATGATCTACAAAACCATTCTTTGATGTGTTTTTAGGTCTTACCTCAGGTTCTAGAGATGTGAGTGGGGTTGTGGATATGTCATAGTCCTTATATGGACCTGGTGCTTCCTCCTCTTCTTCTTCATATATAAGTCAATATTCCTTCTCTTCGTCGTAGGATTCTCTGTCAAGATATGGTGCCAACTCATAGTCCCTTCTTTTGGTCATGCTACAACTTCCTCTTCTTATCACTGTAATTATTCTCTTTCTCGACTAAAATATTCTTCCACTCCTTATGCGACCACCCTATTGCTCAATCTCGCTATCGACAGAAAACATCTCGGCTTATTCTTGTCCATCTTGCTCAAGATTTTCTTGCGACACTACCCATTGCCTTCACGTACAATAATTTATTTGTCGAACTCCATCCTCAAGATCCATTTTTCCCATATGAACATATTTATCCACAGTTTTAAGCATTTCAAGCAGCAACCTCTAGGTCCTTGGATAAAATCTCTTTCTATCTCATTATATGATCTTATAGTATCGATTGCAATATCAGTAATATATCCCTCCATAATTCTATCAACCCAGAAGTTGACAGCCCAAGATATAAGATTACTGACTCTTTCCAACCATTGGATTAGTTGAGGACTCCACTTTGTAGGTTCTCTGCCTTGAAATTTTTTCCTCTAAGCCACTAGCTTCAACAACCATTAATGCAACATAATGGGAAATTCACTCAAGAAAATCTCATGAATATATTTGTAAATATATCTTTCTAACCATTTTGTCAGACTTAGTCACGATCCTTTACTTTATTTCTGTGCAAACTCTCTTGCTTTGTAATTAACCCAGTCTTGAATTTATGGTTTTGTCGGGTGCCAAAACATGTCCCCTTCATGATGATTTAGGTCCCAGCAATGCAACCATTTGTTGGAATCTTTTCTACTGACCCGGGTTCAGAATTACCTATCCTTCAACAAATCCCAAGATATCGACTCAACAGAGTGTAACTCTGTCGGCAACACTTGTGACGCAAATGAGGTCTCACCCAAGATATCTATGGGGATTGCGAGAACTAGGCTTCTACATTTGTGGAAGAGGATTTATTCATCATAGCATAATCAAGCCACTCGAATAAAAATGAAGGATGCACTTCCATCAACACATACAGACCAGCGAATAAGGAAAATTGATCCGTTGATACACATAATCAACATAACATATATATACTTTAACACATATTAATCAACATTCCACAATATTATATCATTATATGATTGACAAACTTATATAGATTCATACATTGTAGACGCAAATATCAAAGAAACATAGTTAACGTGGAAACCCATATAGGAAAAACTGCAAATGCGGTCTTCATCTAGCATGAAGGATATTTTGAACACCTTTGGTCTGCACACATAGCTTGCAGACTTATCTAAAAATATTCTTTACAATCAATGAGGATTTTGTCTCTCTCATGCTCTCATGTATTCCTAGCTCTCTCCTTGGTCTGGTCTCTCTTCTCTCATCCAGCTCTATCTATTTCGATCTCTCTACTCTCGTCCATCCAAGTCCCTCTCCGGTCGTTCGCACACAGCTTGGATCAAACTTATATTTTTTTTACAATTCTTGTTTTGACCGTCAATTGGTTCTTAACTGACAATTGACTAGTTGTTCTCACAAACTCAAAACATCTCATTACATTAATACAGACGTTATTGGCCCACTTTACAACTATGCCCATTCCCAAAATAGACTATTATTCTAACTTAACTAACTCTTATAAAAAATAGGTCGAACTCTCGGTTCAACTTACTCTTATCCTTTTTTGTCGCGATCTTGCTTGCCTTACGACCGAATTCTTCATCTTTTCGACCAAGATTCTTATGTCTTTTCCTAGGGCCAACATTTGATAATGAAGAATTAGTATGTCTTGGGTTTGTCATTTTTGAATAAGGTTTGAAGATGGAACTGAAAATATGAAATCAATAATAGAATGCTTAGTTCCTAAAAGTATATTTGATGTGAAAAATTTTCATGGGTTGGTCATCTTTGATATAAAGTTGATAAAACTCTTCAATGGAATATGTGCACCTTTGATTGTTTTCATGAGGAAGGGATAATTCAAATTGCTGCACAAAAGGGATTTTAGTTCTTGAAGGAAAATGTCATTGAAAGGTTGATGTTGGATTTTTCAGACTTTGACAATGTTTTCCAGGGTGATTGTGATGCCAATTGCACAATTATTGGAGTAGTAATGTGCCAAGAAGGAAGACCAATCACTTTATTCTGTGAAAAGTTGAATGGAGTCAACCATAAAGATTTTGTGTATGACCAATATTTATATGCAATTGTTCAAGCATTTAAAGAGGTTGAAACATTACTCATCAACTAAAGAGTTTGTTCTTTACATTAATATCAAGCATTGAGATATATAAACTATCAATCTAAATTGAACTACAATTATATGAAGTGGGATTGAATTTATGGAGATATATACATTTGTATTGAATAATAGAGCAAAAATATCAAATGTAGTTGTAATGCTTTGAGGTGAATATCAACATAGTCAAATATAATAACAGAGGTAATAAGATCAAAAGGGATGAAAAAACCATACAAAGAATACCTTGATTTTGTTGAAACATGGAAGGTAAGTAAAGAGTGATGGACGTATCAGATATGACCCCATACTTGGACTACTTCATTCAAGAGATTTTTTTATTTAAAAATCATCAATTATGTATTACAAGAGGATATATGTGGGAAAATCTAATCCGACAGCTACATAATGGAGGCTTAAGTGACATTTTGGTGCTGATAAAACCAAATCATTCCTTTAAAAGCACTAATATTGGCTAGGGATGGATAAGGATGTTCAAAAATTGGCTAAATGTTGTTAAATTTGTCAACATGCACAGAGTAGATGCCTTACAATGGGTTGTATGCAACCTTGTTAATTCCATAAGCACCATGTGAGGACATCAATGTGGATTGTGTTTTAGGATTGTTGAGAAACCTATGAGGTAATTATTCAACTTGTGTTGTTGCTGACATATTTATTTTAAATGAGACAATTCTTCCTTATAAAAAACTAATGATGCCACTAGCATAGTTGTTTTATTATTTAAAAAAATTATTAGATTGCGTGAACTACCTAGAAGCATAACATTATGTAGGGACAACAAGTTCTTTGGGAATTTCAAGAGAGCATTGGGGAAGAAATTGGATACCATATTGCAATTGAATTCTTCCCATGATCTAATGTTGTTCATAATTTTATCCTATGACTAGGGATGAGGTCACTAACATACTGAAGTAACTGTGAATATACCTAAGAGATTTATATACAAGTTGACATGACTCATAAACATACATTCAACAAATAATACTCTATCAAGAAAGAAAAATATGAAGGGGAGAGGAGGAAGAAGGACTTACACCTTTTTACGAAGTTTAATCCTATTCGCTCCCTTAGCACTCTTCTAGTACTCTCCTTGATTCCCAACTCCAACCCGCACCATAAACAAAGCAACCTTCCTCAAAGACTTTTGACAACAAAGAAGATTTCAAACGATATATAGCATATATGTAATATCAACAACTTAAGCAATGTCTAATACAATCAACAAACAATTCCTTAAAGTCACCAATTCAACATTGAACACATTTGCTTTGGGGGAGGGAAAGATATCATATTTCCATTTTAACAATGAAATATTACAATACATTACCTCAAGCATTGTTAGACACCTTTCAAAATCCAAAGACCGATTCACTCTTCTCTTACATACCAACAATCCCACTCCAATGTTCTAAATGTAGTCAAATATGATATCACTTGAGGGAAATGATTGCAACAATCATGGATATGGTCATCAGCAATAGCGATTATTGATATGCGGGCCGGCAGGGGGGGCGTAGTTTTTTTTCACTCCGGATGGATTTTTGGAAACTAGGTTCGCTTGGGGTCTAGGAGATGACACTAATAACATGGATGAAGCCCTGGAATTATGGCAAGGGGTGAGGATCGCAAAGACCCATGGAATCTCCGAGTTAACTGTCATCGGAGACTCCAGAATTATTATTCAAGCACTAACCAAGAACCTAATTCCGAGCTAAATGATCTCGAGGCAGCTTACCCAAAAAATCATGGCACAAGTCCTATCCTTCAATAAAATTGATTTTTATCATGTGCTGTGGAAAAAAATATTGAGGCTGACAAAGAAGAAAACTTGGGCGCCTCTCTCAGCCTCGGGGAGTTAAATATCAATGGCCTGGGCTCTCTTTGTCCCCCCCCATAGGACCAGGGCTAAGACCAAGTGGTCATCCACCCTATGGGCCCCTGCGATATGGTCTGATCCGTGCCATTTGGTTTCCAGGACAGGTGGAGGATGGTCGGCACGTGGCTTGCGTCGGCAGGAGAAAGGAGGTTAAATGCGGTCTCGGTTGCGGTCATTTCGCCTGGTGTGAAATTGAAAGGCGTCTTGTCGAAGCTGGAAGTATTCGAGTGTTTTCATGGCAGGTTTAATTGCTCGCGCATTGGGGGATATGGTGATGCCTGGTGCGAAATTGAAAGGTGTCTCATCGAAGCTGGAGTATTCAAGTGTTTTCATGGCAGGTTTAATTGCTCGTGCGTTGGGGGATATGATGCTGCCAAAGCCCCTGTGTGTCATTGCTTTAAAACGTTGGATCAACGTGGATGGTTTCCATATGAAAATCACTTGCATGGTAAATATCGGTCTTCTCCAGGAGCTCTGTCGTCTGGTTAGTGATAAGGAATTGTTGTTTGTCAGGATGGATGTTGGGTATTCTTCCTCCATTGCGTTCGCTGCCCCAATTCCCGTGGAGGTGAAGATCAGAGACCTGAAGCATGACTTCAAACTGTTGCAGAACTAGGTCAATGCAATTGACTGTGAAGGTGGCAAGAGGTTGGACAGTGTGGGTAAATATTTGTTTTTTCTACATAAGAAGCTCAAGCACAAGGTGAAGCGGTCAGAAAACGTGTTAATCAGGCTAATTGCGGACCTAGAAATTAAGATAGATAAGCTAGCCCTCAAGCTTGTCAAACATGAAGCCTCTGTTCTAGGATTTTTGTCCAGCTCGGATGGGTAGTTTATTTGAGTTCATGGATGGTTTTTGTTGTTTTGTTGTTTTCCTTTGTATGAGTCTCTCTGAATCTTTGGATAGAATAGACCCTGTGTTAGACTCTCTGAATCCTCCTCTGTTTACTGAAATGTTTAGTTTGCATTCTATTAAAGGCTATTAATGCTTTGCCGCTTTCATAAGGGCGTAATTAGAGGTTTAAAAGCTACATTGTCGCTTCCACAAGGGCGTATGACGAGACTATAAGTTTCCGCTACCGCTTCCACAAGGGCATTTTGTAATTCTGGTTCTGTTTGGTGGTCACACCACCCCTCTAATATACTATAACCGTTATTGTAAAAAAAAAATAAGGATTATTGATATGGATGGGGATGGATGGGTGTAGTGAAGCATGATTCCTCTAGCACAATATTTTTGTAATGGTTCCCCCCTTTCTTGGACCATATCATATACTTTTAAGTTTGATGGAGATAGTTTCCAAGTAGTTAGATAGTTACAAGTGATCCAAAACTATGAAAAATTACATAACTACTCATTTTTTAGGTATTAATTTGCGACTTGGTTAAGGGAAACATGTGAATGGTTCACCCTTTGTTGGTGTGTAGGGCGCAAATGGAATCTTTTATGGTTGCAGTTGTGTAGGATGAAGTGTAATGATTTGGGATCTTGCTTTTAATGATTAGGGCCATCATTAGGAGTCAAATCATTGGTATATTCCATATTTTAGTGTCCTTATTTGTGAACGATCAATGACACTCTAGTGTCATATTTTGAACTATATTCACTAGCAAAGAAGTGTCTATTTGAGCGGTAATGAACACCCCTAATATGTGAGGTAAGAAGGGAAGTTGATGGAAAAATATATTATAATAACTAGTGGAATGGGATGCAGTGTGGCAAGGACGATGTTCCCTATCATTAGCTTCAAAAAGTACCTGAAATAGAGAAAAGGGTGCCAGACATACATTTCCTTGAGATGGGAATATCCATGCTCAAAATGTGATAGAACATGGCTGCCAAATAGTATACATTATGGATCCACAACATATAGATTATGTAGTGATGATTTCCATGAAGGAATACATAGTGGATCCATGCAATATGTATATAAGTGGAACATGGCCACAAAAATGATACACGTAGATCCATGCCGATCAGGAGATCATAGCCATGAACAAATACACAGTGTATCTATGTCTCAACATGCATCAGGAGAACTAACCGTAGCTTAGGTGAGTATTGGTTCTCCTAATGGTACAATGTATGATGTATGGTGCAATTTTGTGCAACTCAATAGGTAGTGATTCATGATATTGCTACTATTGGTTCAATGTCTTCCATACAAACTGTCGAGAGGTATGAATCTTAGCCATGTGAATAGATGATTTGAAGTCGAACATGGAGGACACCATTTTATTATTGGTCATTGATGTATACTGTTAACAAACACAAGGAGACCCATTGATGATGATGATGGGCCCCAAGGTAGCTATAACATTCTATGAAGTTTGAGTAAATTACTTGGATTCGAACACTTACAGATTATGTCAAGTAGGATACATTAATATATTCCAACTACCTGATGGTGAGGAAAACTGCCACTATGACTAAAAGCCCCAAGGTACTATATAGACTCTAGATCCCACTACTATAGAAATATGTCCTGAAGTTGAAGGGAAGAGATCTTTTGGAAGGGAGACATTAGGGCATACTCCATCAACCAACATGAGAAAGTATCGATATTTTATTTGACTTGGAAAAGGTATTTGACAAAGTTTTGTAGAACAAACCATTGAATACGTCTCTCGCATGCACTAGATGTAAATAGCGCATAGAAGATACCCTATGAGCAATAATAATTAATGAAATATATTGACAGAGGTGAGGGCTTCATCCAATGATGAAAATGGAATCCAAGGTATAGCATGAATCCCAAAATGTGAATATATGTCTTGTCATTGAACATTCTGAGAAATTTATTAGTCAACGAAAAATGAAGTGTCATCTATTGAGAACATGTTAACTTACCAATGATGAAATTAATCTATTCTAAGACTCTAGGTTAATGCCTTAGGGAAGATGATTTTTCATCAATGAGACACAACCCATTGGTGAGAAGTCAATGGGGGCCTTCCACACTAGCATGAGTACAAGCATTTGTTTTAGAATATACATGTTGAGAACAATTGACATCAGGGAATGACTAACATACGAGATCAAAGTCAACTTCAGAGTTTCCAGCACAAGATAGAACCATCCTTGAACGTTGAGCATGATACAATAGTGACTTGGGCATATTTTGACACAAAGGGACCAACGATATAAATCCACAATGTGGGAGACATTGATAGATTCTCCATATGATTGGAAGAGTAATCAATTAGAGGAGTAACAACTCTGAGATCATGGTTTAAACTATAATGTCTAAACTAGAAACCAATTTGATGAGAGACTCAAGACTAGTTCTTTATTCAAGGATGCCAACACTTGTTGTTTCCAAATAGCAGATATTTGGGATCTTTTTCCCCTTTATTTTTTTCAAAATATTTGATTTTGAATCTTTTTCATATTATAAAGCTTGAAAAAGAATAAAATATTGCTATAGTACAATGGAAGAAAATAGTGTCGTGGGGCATGCAAGCATGTTCCAAGCACGTGGAATAGACCTATGCAAAACAAAATGCAAGAAAGGTGTTGGGAAAGAGGTGGACACTCATCATCATGTTTCTTCTAGGGATATAGTCCAAGATGATAATGCAATATATGAAAGTGACGAGCAACATGATTACTAAAATGGAAGTATGAATGTTGCAACGAGGCACTAGGCATAGTTGAGCAAGTAGTTGTGAGAGAAGGAAAACACATAATGAACAAAAATGGGAGCCTTATAGGGAATGGCCAGAAATAGATGAGAAAGAGAGGCATGCAACTTCTTCTTAAATTCATGGTAAAAATAAAAAAGGCTCCCAAGCCTATGAGAAAAACTTAGCATGGGCACCAAAATGGCAAGAGGGTGTTGAGTGCGACGTCCCATGTTAGGTAGGCTCTTATTTTGGATGAAAAATTCAGATAAAGATGGCTGGTGCACAAATATCCGACAGATTCAATCCTATGAAAAATTTGGATGGAGAAAGGTTCAAATGCATCATAACAGAGGGGATGCCTAAACTTATATGCAAGTTTCCAAATATACCTTCCTGGATCGATCAATGTGTAAAGAATGATCCCTAAGAAACCACAAATCTATTTTAAAATATTGTATCCAATAAACAACAATACCATGTTCATATATATATATATATATGAAAAGAAAGATCCAATATGGGTCACTATGGTAGGGGTATTTTCAACTTCAATATCTTCAACAATATTCATTACCAAGGCAAAGTTTACTAGTGAAGAGTACATAGCACCTAGGACTAAGGACCTATAAGCAACAAGATCAAACTCATTAGGAAGATTAGGAAACAGACTCATCATCGCAAGAGTCGAAGGATTCTCTAAAAGAATCAAACTATTCTAGACCACCAACTTGAAACTCATTGCCAGAGTCTGAAGGATAAGAAACTCCATTGTTTGAGGATCCACAAATAGTGAGATTATACTAAAAAGAAAATTGCAACTGGATTTGATTGCAGTTGGGTCCAATATAGGGAGATTATATTTTGAAACGATGTAAATATGCGAAGCAACACTAGATTCAATCATAGCCTCTAGGAGAGATTCATCTAAGGGAAGTATTTTATCCTGGAGAGAACACATGTCAGGATATTCACTTGTACCAATAGGGTGGAAAGCATACTCCAATGCCCCCATTGGATTAATCACCTGGCCGTTAACTATTGGAACTAAGTCCCAAGAAGGTGAGCATGAAAATAGAGGCTTCTTCTCAGTAACAGTTGTTAAAGAAGGTTATAAGGCCAGATAATTCACTCATGGTAGGGTAGTGTTTGTCAAAACATTAGAGACATACAAAGGGGATGCATGTTCTAAAGTTGAGACATGATGTAGATCAACAAATGCAAGTTGATCAATAGTGGCAATGCATCGTCTGTGAGGAAAATGCATCACTCAAAAGAGCATAGGCACCACAACATTCATAGCATATACATAATCACACCCAAATAGGATATTGAAGTACAATGGTCCCTTTATGACCATAAAATCGACTAAGATAGTTTTTCCACCCAATATAGTAGGATGCTGAGGGAGAAACCCCATAGGATCACTAAGTCTTCTATCAAAATCCAACGACTAATTGATAGTTGACACAAGGTTGGGATAACCCACACCTCTCTAGGACTATGTGAATAAAATACTAACATAGGCTCCTCCATCTATAATGCAACAATGAACATTCTAATATTTGACTTGAACCTTTATTTGGAAAGGTGTAGAAGAAGGAAGACGAGGCCCAACTAGACTATTCAAATCAAAGGAAACGATCCTAGATCTTGGTGGGAGATCATTCAAAGTGAATGGAGTGACCCCTTTTCCAGAAGGTTCTAGTGAGGCAGTGAAGAAAACCTAAGAAATAGATACATCACTCTCCAAAGGAAGAGTGGGGTTGACTTAAGATTGCATCAATTAGACTATTTGAATCTTGTCACTCTCCAAGGGAAGAGTGGGATTGATCAAAGATTTCATCGGTTCGACCACTTTATCAACCAAAGTTTAAATGGGTTGTTGGGAAACTATACATTGCTTAGGAGAAAAATATTCTTCAAACATGTACCACACTCTTCATACCTATGTAATAGTAGGGAACATGTGAGTAAGGTAATCTCCCTTGCAAATATTATAATGGAACTTAGGATTGTGTCCTATTCATCTATTTTTTTCCATAATATCAATACTCTCAGCATGACTTGCATTGGCTAAAAGAATGAGTTACAGTCGTCAGTTGCTCAAAAGTAGTATATTTTTTAGAAAAGGACCACACTCTTGGTACCTTTGGAAGTACAGGGCTTAGATAAGTAAGGTGGCCTCCCTTGCAAAATTCACAAGGGAAATTAAGCTTCTATTTTTTAGGTCTGTCGACTATGTCAATATTTTCAACATGAATTGTAGTGGTTGGTTGCTTGTCTTGAGTATGTAGTGACTATTGACTTGTCTCCAATATGAGTTACATTGACTGGTGACTTATTATTGATGTGACTAGCAGTGGTTAATGATGTGTCTTAAAAATGACTACAAATGGCTAGTTTTTTCCCCCAACATGACTAGAAACGACTGGTTTATTTCCCCCAGCATGACTTATAATGGATAAGGAATCCCCCCCTCATGAATTGCACCAGTTGGTGGCATGACTCATTGTCTTTGCATCTTCTTCATATTCTTCATCTTTTCATTCCTTTTAGAATATTGGTTACTAGTATCTAGACTTCCACCACATGAGGTAGAAAGAGGACGACAAGATGTAATTGGGAAAGAAGGTAAAGGGTTTTGATGATCTTGACATGCAGTTCATAGATAAGAAGCATCATGAGCATTCGAGACATTTGGATTGGGAAAACAACCAAACCGGTAACCCTATAGTGAATCCAAGAAGATTTAAAGTGGACATTAAGGGAGGACAACTATTTCCAACAAATGGAATAGCACAAGGATCCCCTTATACAAAGGTCCCTTAGTTGGTCTCCTCATAAATATTATCCATATACTCTAATTCAAAATGTAATAAATATCTAACACCTTCTGAGGATGTTGAGAAGTTATAATCAACACACTCCTATAAAAGACTCTATAAGATACAACCAAGCAAACTCACACTCCCATAAATCAAATCAGGGTAGTTAAATACTGAGTTCAATCAATGAAGAATCATGACATGGGCCTTCTGAAGGTTAGCCTGGGATGATTAAGGCACAAGTCCAACCAAAAAAGGTTTGAGAGACAATTACAGTAATAGTCACACAACAATCATCAGGGTGCAAGTACTTGCATTTGGATAACACCCTCCCATGGAGCTAAGACAGAGATTCTACATCTATCACAAGCACCACGGGATATTCCCCTTGCAACCCAACCTAGTAAGAGCCACTAAGGATACCACTTTTCCCTAGTTAGTCGAGCAAAATAATCCTTGGATAGATATTTTACGAATGGGAAGGGAACGTAGGAGAAAAGTCCTAGACCCTAAGATGTCAATAAGTAGGGGTGTCACCATGAGTACTTGCCACACCTGAATAACTCCTAAACTCACATAACCCCACTAATTCAAGTGGAAAGGGACAATCTAACCACTTTAAATATATTTACTTAGCACTTGACGCATGTTTTATAGGTGCTTTCCGCACAAGTACTTTGCAGTGTTATTAATGGATTTTGCACTCTTTAGTACTTATAGTTTCATTTTTATGTGGCCTTGGAGAAGTTAGCTCTCCAGTCCTACAACCAATTCCCTATAACCTAGACTAATGTTGGTTTTCTATCAAAGAAAAACAAGTCTAATTCATTTTAGTTATGTTGCTTTTACAAGTTGTTGTTTACTCAAAGGGATGCAGAAGTAAATGAGAAACGACAATATTAAATGAAATGAACATAAAAAAGAGCTTATCCATTCATATTATAAGCTAATGATATTGCATGACAAATTAAAGAAAAAGTTTTTTTCATGCAAAATGATAGCAATTAGATGAAAATACACAAACGTGTTGTCTCCAACTAAAACAAAACTAGGGAATGCAAGACTTTCTTTTTCTTGGCCGTGTACGCTATGAAAGGAATAAAAAAGAACCAATATGCCTTCTAATGCATAACAAACAAATTTCAAATCACTTATGTTTCTCCACTAAATATGCAATGAGAACAGACCCAAGAGGACTAGATAATACCTAGGGTTTTTCAGGGCATCATGAAAAATCCACTATATGATTATTTTGAAAGCTCAAAAGTGAGAATTTTGAAAATCCTAGAAATACCTAGATCCCCATTGAATTTAATTAACCTAAATATCCCCCAAAAAATGACCCTAACTAGGTGTTTGTGTGTTTTCCTCAACAAAGGTGTGAATGGAAGGGTGCATTCACGCCCGACTCCTCTCAAAAACTGTGAATGTTTGTTCTTTTCAATAAGAAAATATGGAGGGAGACCATTGAAGCCTAATCAAGTAACAAACATAGAAGAAGCAGTAACTTTTCAGGGGTTTCTTCTGAGCGAGGCTAGGGTTAGGGTATAGTCGACCCTATAACACCTATTAAAGTATTACAAAAATATTGATATGGCTCTAACTTTGTGAAGGTAACTTCTAACACTGGTCTTTTCAACCAATCTTACATGCAAGGTTTGAGAAGATACTTTTCAAATTGACTTTCTTAGACTCAAACAAGATAGGTAGGTCTATTAAGCAATCAATATTTTTGAATCCAATTCCCTTAGTAGAAAGAGACACAAACAAAGATATTGTGCTATTGAATTTCACATTCAAGGCTTACCAAACTGAAAATCCACAAAAATAAAATGAAGAAAAACACTTCAAAATTTTCATAATTTCATCCAATCTAAAGGAAAATCCACTTTCAAACAATGCCTATAACATTCCAAACATAATACAAAATACTTTATTATACCCAAACAATCCAACCAAGATAGACCTATCAGTAGAAAGGGGGGGGATTTTGAGGAAAAGTTAAAAACTCTACCCCATATGCACTTTTTCAATGCAAAAAGTGTGAACATTCACACCTATATCTAATCTGGATCCAGGGTGACGTTTAAAGCAACTTGAATAAGAAGGTTCACTCTTCAAAAGGACCAGTTAAAAAGGATCGTTTTATTGACGTTAACTGCATACAAAAGTATTGAATATGATTTTAATATAAATTCATATTAATATTCTTTTAGTCCCATAAGCATGACTTAATACATTTAACAAGTCTTAATGATACGAAATAATCAAGACAAGAGACATCCAAAAGATAAACCTGACAAGATGAAAACTAGATGATAACGGAGTTCGTCAACCTTGACTACATCTCTAGATTCGTTTTGAAACATGAATTGATTTATTCCTTCTCTTATGAAATGTTGGCACCTTCTTGTTAGCATGTATATCAACAAGGTAACTTCCTCCTCAAGAATTTGTTCCACCCCAACAAACCTACTCTAGACATAGAAGGTTAGAGTCCTCCAAAATCAATCTATACATACTCTCAATATTGAGTAGCCTACATACTCCAACATCAATGAAAAATAGTGACTACACTCACTCATAACATGGAATCTCCAAGCATAAATCCCACCATGAGCCTCTTAAAGCATCTCTACACTATTTCTCCACAAGCTCTCTCCAATGGAATTATCTCCATAATCAAGTCCCATTTACAATGCCAAATAGCTTGGGCTTATATAGGACCAGCATAGATCCATCTTAAACATGTATCTAGAAAGCACCAAGAGGGATCCAATTTATTTAGGTGTAAGTTATTTTTATCTTAAATTTTTAAATGTTCATAAAAAAATACACCTTAAACATTTTAATCCATTTAGTGTTTGTTAAATATGGGTTTAACATGGATGTTTTAATTATTTGATAAATTAGGCGACATGTTTTTCTCTATTTTCTTTTTTGTTTACACTATATAAATATATGAATCCACAATATAATTAATGTTTTTATTTTTTTATTTATATCCGTTAACATAATGTTTTTTTTTAATGTCAGCTAGCATAACGTTACTAATGTGACATGATTTCCCGATATTGGGATGAGACCACCTCGCTTCTCTCGGAGCAATAAGCCACCCTTGGTAGCATGAAACCCATAAATCTCAATTTTAGACTTAGTTACAAACTGGTTGAATCAAATAACCTATATGAAGTTTTCACACTTAGTTACTTCCCCTTATATAGCATATTGGTTACACATCCAAATAAATACCAAACTTACAAACAAACCATGAGCTATTATAATAACATGGCTACAACCATAACATATTTGTTGGCTTGTCCAAATGCTAATATATATATATATATATATATATATATATATATATATATAACAATACCAACCCTTTATGACCATTCTCTTTAGAATTTGTGGCAATATCCACATTTTAAATTTGGGATCAAAAGATTATAAAGTGGGCATGTGGTTATAACAAACCGTGGCATAGGAAATATTTCAAAACTCACTTTTTAAAAACTTACCCAAAGTTTCAAATTGACATGTGTTCTATTTTGTTGTCACGCTCTGCTTGCTGGTTAGTTAGTTGGAGCTAAATGTGGGGCCGAGTTTGACCAGCCACCAAATATGGCGGGCTGGTCGGCCCCCATTTCACCCCAAAACACCTCCAAAGTAAGTTTAAGTAAGTAAATCTTTAGGCACTTTAACAAGAAATATGTGTGGCACGTTGGTAAAGTATAGTTGTATAGTTGTGAAAGCATTGGGCAGAAAGGGGTCATGGTTCAATCCTTGTTGATTTTACACATATTTTTTTCTTTGTGAAATAACACCATATCGTACCCACCTGGGCTGCCATGTGGAATATTTGGATTTGTCCACATCAATCCATAATGGAGGCCATGTCAACGCCCCAAAAGCCATGTATCGTATGCAAACTGGTCGATGCCAACTATTCCTGTCACATCATCAACTGTGAATCCACCTGGCACGTCATCTTGCTCATGGTTTTCCATGTGGCAATCTGCAACCTTTCATCATCAATTGTGGGTCCACCTGACACGTCATCTTGTTGATGGGTTTCCACGTGGCAATCTGCAACCTTTCTTTTGTTGTTTCCATAATACTTCAGAACTGCATATCTTTTGCATGCGAGCTCATGATTTTCCACGTGAAAATATGCAACCTTTCATCATCAATTGTGGGTCTACCTGACACGTCATCTTGTTGATGGGTTGCCACGTGGCAATCTGCAACCTTTCTTTTGTTGTTTCCACAAAACTTTAGAACTGCATATCTTTTGCATGCGAGCTTTGTTTGACGCTTTGTTCACGCCATTAGAATCGACTCGACGATCTCAACACAATGATGTTGTTCTGTGCAGGATTTAAATACTATGAATTTTGAGTTTTTTTGGAGCCAACTGGATCATTTGTCCCCACTAAAGGACTTTCTATATACAAAGATCAGAATTGTTTCTCTACATTAGATTCTATAACATAATAAAGCCTTAAAATATCATTGTTGCATAAATGAGTGATGTCATGTCTTTCACTATTTTGTTTACAAATGTGCTCTTTGATGGGGTCTTACAAATGAAAAACACCGAGTGATTTACATTGATTGAATTTCTACAACTAGCTCAAGAAATTTACCCATTTTGGTTAACAAGGCAATCATGTCCTCCATCTTGACCTTCTTTATGAGTTGCTTCATTAGATTGTTCCTTTGTGGGTGCTTGCTTGACCCTCTTGTACTTCTTGTGACATAACTATGGATGACATGCCCAACATGTGGATTACTGATGTCCACCTTTGTTGCAATGAGTGCAGTGGTTCTTCTTCTTGCATTTCTTCTTTCCATTCTTATCCTCCTAATGTGGAGAATGGTCATCTGGTCTTGGATTTTTCTTGTTCAAATCCATCCTTTTCCAACACTTTGCAATGGCATGGTTATATTTTTCACAAAATGTGCATGGTTTCCTATGCCATAAACCTTGCTTGCTAGAAGACTCATAATCAAAAGAAACATTTGAATAATGAGACTTATTATACCATTCCTTTTTGTCTCGGGTGCGGGAAAAACATGGAGATATTTCCTCATCTCCTCTTTTGCAATGCTCATCTCGATCATCATAGATGGTTGTGTCTTCATTTGGAATTGGCTTGGACTCTTATGTGGAATCCTCACATGCTGTAACTGCTTGAGAGCACCCTCCAACCTCACACCCCAAACCTACAAACCAAGGTAGTTCTACTATTTGGAGGGGATTCGTAATTCCTTGGCCATTGGCTCCAAGGCCTTTCCCTTCATATCCCATTCTCTTCAACAATTTCATTCCGCTCCCATTGGTGTGGTTCTCAAAAGCACCAATTCTAGCATTATCATCATGGTTGGAATAAGAAAACGGACAACTACTAACACTATTTACCTCAACGACGGATTATGCATCTGTAGTAGAAGTAGGCTCTTCATGCCTCTCCACTTCATCATTGTACTGGAGCTTTGCTAATGCCTCATCCTTGGCTTGCAACACAAGTTGCAACACTTGAAGCTTCTCTTGCAACTTTAGAAGACTATCTTGAATCTCGTGCTTCTCGTCTCCTGCATCTTGCGAAAGTCTCCTCAACCCAATATTCTCTTCCTGAATGGTCTGGTTGATTTCCTCAAGCTCATTTAGCCACGCATTCTTTGATGTTTTTCCCATATTGGATTCAACAACTGCACTCCTTGTTAATCCTACTCCGATACCAACCTGATTTGGATCAGGGTGACCTTCAAAGAAACTTGAATAAGAAGGTTCACTCTTCAAAAGGACCAGTTAAAAAGAATCGTTTTATTGACGTTAATTGCATACAAAAGTATTGAATCCTATTTTAATATAAATCATATTAATATGATTTTAGTCCCATAATCATGACTTAATACATTTAACAAGTCTTACTGGTATGAATGAAGCAAGACAAGAGACATCCAAAAGATAAACATGACAAGATGCAAACCATAATGATAATGAAGTTTGTCAACCTTGACTACGTCTTTGAATTTGTTTTGAAACACGATCATTGTATTCCTTCTCTTATTAAATGTTGGCATCTCATCGTCAACGTGTACATCAACAAGGTAACTTCCTCCTCAAGAATTCGTTTCACACCAGCAAACCTACTCCAAACATAGAAGGGTGGAGTCCTCCAAAAGAAGCTATGCATAGTCTCAATATTGAGTAGACTACATACTCCAACATCAATGCAAAAGATTGACTGCACTCACTCATAACATGGAATCTCCAAGCATCTCTACACTAGATTTCCACAAGCTCTCAAACAATACTCTCTCCAATGGATTCATCTCCATAATCAAGTCCCCTTCACAATGCCAAATAGCTTGGGCTTATATAGGATAAGCCACCCTTAGTGGCATGAAACTCATGAGTCCCAATTTTGGACTTTGCCACAAATTGGTTGAGTTAAATAACCTATATGGAGTTTTCATACTTAGTTATTTCCCCTCACATAACATATTGGTTACAAAGCCAAATAAATGCCAAAATAATAAAATGATCAAAATAACACGGTCATAATGTTATTTCACCTCACATAGCATATTGGTTGAGATATTATAATAACATGGTCAAAATAATAAAATAACATACTACCCTTGTAATATCACATGTCAAATGGTTCCTACAACCATAACATATTTGTTGGTTTGTCCAAATGCTAAAAAAAATGTATTTAGCAATAACAACCCTTTTTCATCATCCCCTTTTGAATTTGTGGCAATATCCACATTTTAAATTTGGGATCACAATATTATAAAGTGGGCATGTGCTTATAATAAACCATGACATAGAAAATATTTAAAAACCCACTTTTTAAAACTTACCCAAAGTTTCAAATTGAAATGTATTCTATTTTGTTGGCGTGCTCTGCGAGCTGGTTAGTTGGAGCTAAATGTGGGGGCGAGTTTGATCAACCGCCAAATATGGTGGGCTGGTCAGCCCTCCTTTCCCCAAACCACCTCTAAACTAATATAAAATAAATAATTCCTTAGGCGCTTTAACAAGAAATAAGAGTGGCGCATTGCTAAAGTATGTTTGAGAAAGCATTGGATGGGAAGAGGTCATGTGTTCAATCTCTATCAGCCTTATTAACATTTTACTGTGAAATAACACCATATTGTGGCCATCCAGCCTACCAAGTGGAACCCACTATATTGTGGCGATCTGGGCGGCCACATGGAAGCTCCATATTGGTCCACGTCAGTTCATAGCAGAGTTCATGTCAACTAAAGTGTCAAACTTTATTGTGGCGATCTGGGCGGCCACATGGAAGCTCCATATTGGTCCACGTCAGTTCATAGTAGAGTTCATGTCAACTAAAGTGTCAAACTTTATTGTGGCGATCTGGGCGGCCACATGGAAGCTCCATATTGGTCCACGTCAGTTCATAGTAGAGTTCATGTCAACTAAAGTGTCAAACTTTATTGTGGCCATCTGGGCTTCCATGTGGAAGCTCCAGATTGGTCCACGCCAGTCCATATTAGAGCCCATTTCAACTAAAAATCCATGTG
>LPNX011087946.1:315568-353599 GCA_001517045.1 Pseudotsuga menziesii
AAACCTCATGGGAACCCCCCCCCCCCTCAAAATAAACAGGTAATCAGGAAACAAGCTTCCACACTTAAGAGAAAAATTCTCTTCAAGCAAAAACTTGTGAAAAAAATCTGCAATTTGAAACTCTGTGGAGCAGTAATGTTGAATCTTGGTTCTTCTATGCATCAATATCAAGTGACTGTGCATGTGAACCTTTCCATCCTCTTCCAGTCTGATTAATGTTTCCCTTGTCTCTTCTTTCCGGAGGAAGAGTGGCATGATCCAATTTGTTCTTTAGTGAGCCCAATTGTTGATTAGTCCTTACCATCATGTAGCATATCTCTGGAAGTTTGTTGCACCATTATGAAGGTCAAAACACTGTATGGGAGAGTGCAACATGTTCATTATGATACTGAGACCTTGTTCTTCTTCTGTATTATGGATTCCCAACGACATTCCTAGTTGCTTCAATGAGCTTTTGGGCCCATTTAGGCCTTTGATTTGGAATAGGAGCTGGATCTAGTTCTAGAATATCTTGAGGTTCAAAATCAACATCAAGATCATGTTGATCTTGTTCCTCATCTTCTAAACATGAAAACTTAGACAATACATCATGATCAAATAGAAATGAAAGAGTGTTTATACCTTCTTCTGCTTCAAATTGTGGTGGATCATGCAACTGATCTTCTTCAAATTGCACATTGCACTCTATGAAGCACCTTTTGGTTTCAAGTTCCATCAATTTATATACCTTAGCATCCTTAGCATATCCCAGCAGTATGCATTCACTACTCTGGTCTTGGAAACATTTGATCTTATCATTGGGGATTCTAGACCAAGCTTTGGAGCCAAAAATTCTCAAGTGCTAGACATTGGGCTTACAGCCCAACGGTACTGCTTCAAAAGGAGTGGCCCCAGTCACTAATTTGTGAGGCACCATGTTCTGGATATATGAAGCACAATTAACAGCTTCGACCCATAAGTAAGGAGGAAGATATTTTTCTTTGAGAAGGAAAGTTGTCATCTCCTTCAAGGATATGTTTTTCCTCTCAGACACACTATTCATCTATGGTTTGTATGGAACTGAGTGTTCCATTTGAATTCCTTTAGATACACATAACTATTGGAAATATATTGTGACATACTCACCTCCATTGTTAAATCTGTTGGATTTCGATATTCTTCTCAAGGTTGTTCTTAGCTAAGGCCTTAAAGACTTTGAAAGTATTGAATACCTAATCATTTTGCTTCAGAAATTATACCCATCAATACCTTGAACAATGATCAATGAAGGTTGAAAAATATCTAGACCATTCACTGGAGTTGTAGGTATTGGTCCTGGGACATCATTTTGTTTTAGATCTAGTGTGGAGGAAGCTCTTATTTCCTTCCTAACCTCATATATTTTCTCTAGATGCTTCCCTACCGGGAAACTAGGACATACTCCTTCTGATGGATCTGATGAGAGGAAAACCCTTGACCAATATTTCATTGTGCATTTGCTAGAGATACTTGAAGTTCAGATGACCAAACCTTTCATGCCACAAATTTCTTGTGTTATTTGCATGAGTCAGCAAGGCTTTCGGATATGAAGCAGGCAGGAAATGGGAAAACACATATGGATTATAGGCATGATTAGAAAACCCTTTCTTTATGATATCTATAATAGAAGTTTCAATGATTTCTACTGTGTCAGCATCAGATGTAACTCTCTTGGGAGAGCTTGTATGAGTCATCTAATAAACAAATAACAAATTTACAGCAAGAGAGGGAACAAAGAGAACCTTTTGGAATGATCGATGCTCAAGTTCAATGGAACCTCTCCCAATAGCTGGAATCTATGAATCATCCCCCATATGAAATATAGGTCCTCCTTATAGATCCAGAGAGGTGAAGTATTCTTTAGAAGAAACCATATGATTGGATGCTCCTGAATCAATCAGATAAGCCTTTGATTGAGTAAATCCTGCTTTCAAGGCATGGCACTCTCATGTCCTTATGTCTAGTGTCCATCCTCATACTTCTTTACACCTTGTGGAAGGGAAATATTGTTGTGTTTAAGGAGATTTGACAGTTGATTAATGGTTTTCTTCATGCACTATCTCTCTGGATGAAATCCTCTCATACACTAGGAGCACTTATCTTTCTCAAACTTCTTGGTCTTGTTCTTCTTAGAACCCGAGGCTCCATCGGAAGGGATATGCTTATCCTTTGACTTTGAATCAATATTCTTCTTCTCCTTTACTTTTTGCTCCCCTTTATCTTTCGCTTTCCCAGAGTCTCTAGCTAAGAGGGCCTGATTCTTGGAGGCATTGAGCACTCCCATCTGAATTAATTTGTCTTTCTCCTGGATCAATGACTCTACAAATGCATCTAGAGAAGGAATTTTCCAATTTAGAATGGATAACCTTCCATAGTGGAATGTGGATACAAAGATTGAGAATTATGATCCAAGCTTGCTCAGAATTGATAATACAAGCTTCTCATCCTTCCTCTATATCCCACATTGCTTGCATTGCAAGACTATGGATTTGTATTTTGAGAAGAACTGTTGAAATGTCTAGAAGTTTCTAGGTTGGAGTGCAGTGAGCTAATTTTCCATAATATGGCCTCTAAGCTCATCTTGTTTTCCAAACAAAGATTCAAGATTGTCCCATACTTCCTTTGGAGTGCTGAGTCCCTCAAGGTGGAACAACATCTCCCTAGAGATGTGGATGCACATTAAACCGAAGGCTTCACCTAGCCTATTCAAAAAATTCAATTTCTCAACATATTTTTGGGGCTTGACTTATCTTCCCATTGTCATCCTAAATAGGCCTTTGTTGCACAAGGCTATCTGCATATCTTCCCTCCAATCAATGTAATTGAAGGGTGTATGGATTCTAGGTGATAGAGGAGCTGAATTCTCCATTTCATTATATGTTGATCAACAAATCTTCAAGAGCTATGTAGGTACCTGTAAAATCACTGCAAAAGAAACTTTAATTCACAAACATTTGTCAATTCAAACCTTTCCACCTCTACATGTGCACTTTTTCAGAGTTGGTCACACCTGGATATACTTCGATGGACAAAATCTAAAGGAAGCAATGCAATGATTCTAGGAATTATGTGGAAGCTCAGTTTATTCTAGTGCAAGCATGGAGGTTGCTGAGGTTTGATGTTGGCCTAAACATAGGCTTTGATACCATGTTAAATTTCATGAACGATAGATCTACAAGCCAAAATGAGATCTATTTGAAAAGAAGTATGCACTGGAACTATCAAATCAATGTAAACTGAACAACATATTCATGACATAAATTTCACACAAATCGAACAAGTATTGCTCAGATTATCATAACATTAATCTTCATTAATTAATCAATAATAAAATTGTAGTACAATAAATATAATTTGAATATTTTGGATAAGATTCGAGTTCACCAACTCAAACTGACTAGTTATTTAACTCAGAGTGGAAATAATCACAGCTGGAGCTCACTAGTTAACTCTGGATAACCAAATCAGTCTACAATCAATTAACTAATGATGGTAGGTGAGGGTAGGTGAATAATGGTGCCTACACTCTCATGAATCATGAAAAATAGCACTAATATAACTGATTGTAACTGAAGGATAACTGAGCTTGACTAATTACCTACCACAACCAACTGAAGGTGACTGCTGGTGGCACTCAGAGTGGGATCCTATAATGTAGGAATTGGTCCCTAGGGCTCCTAAACTTATGCAATCAGATGTAGTAAGTGGAAGATGACCCTTTAATGTGTCGACCATGCACTAGTGGGTAATGATGACCTATTAATCTAGGATAATTGAATCAAATAGACTTATGTGGGTAAAGAGATGATTAATTAATCCTAACACATCTTACTAATTGGTTTCAATCCACTCACAGAGCTCGAGAAGCCCAAAATGTGATAAATGCTCAAAATAAAAAAGGCCCCATTTATTTCTCATATGTTTCCACCTGTCTTCCCTTCCAATAATCTCTCATTGTCCTCTCTACCATTCAAGATCCACAAGTTAACTAGAGATTAAATGGAAGAACACCAACTTAAAGGTATATGCTGCAATTATGATTAGAAATATTCCCCTGGACATAAATGTAAGGAGAATAAAATCTTTATAGCCATTTTGGAGGAAATTTATGATGAGGAAGTTGATTCTATCACCTAATAGGTCTCTCATCCATATATGGAATGCATTTCCCCACCTGATTTGTAGCAGGTGAAACCCCATATCTTATTGTATGCTTTGACTGAATTTTTGCTCCACAACCCTCAAATTTTCATGGCTAAATCATACATCGCAAAGTCATCACCTCAATTAACAGTGGTAGCACACATAATTTCATTTATTTCCATGTATCCAAATAAACATGCTAGTACATCCAAGCTATGAACTATTTTCAGATCATGATTTCTAATGGATGAGTTATGAAATGTGGTGGTTGTTGTGAAAATGTGGGGCTTCAAATAGGTAATTATTCACTCAAAACCCACAAGTTTTATATTAAAATAGGTGGTTGTGATATTGTCATGAGTGTTGAATGGTTACGGATATTAGTCCCTATAACCATGGATTTCTGCACATTATACATAAGTTTCTAGTAGGAGGAGCACATCTACACTCAAAGGAATTACAACTAGATTTGCAAAAATAATCAACTCAAATTGTATTAAAAAATTATTTAAAAGGGCCATTAGGGAATTGTGGTTCAATTCCATGCCATTCAATATTTTGAGTTCCATTCTCTCCCCATTCCTTCTCACATGCAATTGGCTTTGTCCAAATACCAATCCATTGTTGACACTCATAAAGGACTTCTTCCTTTCCACAACAAGCATGATTGTTCCTTCTTCTCATACCTAGTAGCATCCAACCCAACATATGATCATATCGCCATACATTTACCCTAAACAATAAAACTGAAAAGATATTTAAGGATTTGTTGGTGTCATACACCCCAGTACTAGAGCTTATTCTTCAATAGGCTTCATGGTCCTCAAGAAAAAGGATCTTGGCACATGTGTCATGAATTCCTCACTCTAAATAAATTGACCATCAAGGATAACTTTCGCATTCTTGTCATTGATGACCTCTTGGATGAGCTCAAGGGTGTTGAATTTTTCACCAAACTTGATCTCCACTCAAGCTATCATCAAATTTAAATGAAGGATGTTGATGTTTCTTCACCAAATTTGATCTTCACTCAAGCTATCACCAAATTTGCATGAAGGATGTTGATATTTCCAAAATTGTTTCTCGCATTCATGAATTCTACAAGTTTCTAGTAATTCCCTTTGGTCTTTGCAATGCACCCTCCACCTTATAAAATCTCATGAATAATATATTTAAACCCTTTCTGCGTAATTTTGTCCTTATCTTTTTTATGACATTTTGATCTATAATAAAATTTGTAAATCCCATGTCTCCCATGTAGATAAGGTCTTTGAAGTGGAATATTTGGCCCGTATTGTTAGTCATAATGGTGTTCGCGTGGATACAAAGAAAATTGAATAAATGAAGGCGTATCCTTTAAGTAAATTAAAATTCCAAGAGATCTTCTTGGTCTCACTAGTTATGACATAAAATTTGTACATAACTATGGTAAGATTGTAGTGCCCCTCAAAGTATTGCTAAAAAAATGATTTCATGGGAATGACATGATAGAAAGAGGTTCAAGTATTTCAAGGAGCCTATATGTACCACCTAGTACTTTATTTTCCTAGCTTCACTATTACCTTTTTCCTAGAATGTGATGGTTCGAGTAAAGGCATCATAGCAGTGCTCATGCATGAGATTCGACCATTGGATTTTAAGAGAAAACAACTCTATGATTTTAGGATATTTAGACACTTAGGATTTAGTTAAGGTCAACTTCTTATAATATATATGTTAGGAAACGTGTGTTTCTTTAGTTTGCATTAGTATGCATTTGTATATATGTAATATGAAGATCATAATATGTTCTTGACATAGAGCGATATTACAGTTCAACTTCTCCTTGATCTTAATGACCATTGATCCATGCTTTAACACATGATAGGGCCATGATCTCTATTTAAAGAGCATGGAGGGTCATTTAACTAGAGATTAAATGGAAGAACACCAACTTAAATATATATGCTACAATTATGATTACAAATATTCCCCTAGACATAAATATAAGGATAAAAATTCTTTATATCCATTTTGGAGGAAATTTATTATGAGAAAGTTGAAGCTATCACCTATGAGGTCTCCCATCCATGTGTGGAAGAAATTTCCCCACCTCATTTGTAGGATTTCAGACCCCATATCTCAATGTATGCTTTGACTGGATTTCTACTCCACAACCCTCAAATTTTATTAGCTAAATCACACATCGTAAAGTCATCTCCTCAATTAACAGTGGTAGCACATATAATTTCATTTATTTCCATGTATCCAAAGAAACATGCCAGTACAACCATGTTATGAACAATTTTCAAATCATGATTTCTAATTGAGGAGTTATGAAATGTAGTGGTCATTGTGAAAATGTGGGGCTTTGAAATATGCGATTATTCACTCAAAACCAACAAGTTTTATATTAAAATAGGTGGTTGTGATATTTTCGTGGGTGTTGAATGGTTACGCATATTAGGACCTATCACCATGGATTTCTGCACATTATAAATGATTTTCTAGCAATAGGAGCACATCTACACTTAAAGGAATTACAACTGGATTTGCAGAAATAATCAACTCGCATTGTATTAAAAAGATTCTTAAAAACGGTCGTTTAGGAATTGTGGTTCAATTCCATGCCATTCAAAATTTTGAGATCCCTTCTCTCCTCATTCCTTCTTATAGGAAATTGGATTTGACCAAATACCAATCCATATTTGTCACTCCCAAAGAGCTTTGTCCTTTCCACAATGATCATGAGCATTTCTTCTTCCCATACCTGGTAGCATCCAACCCAACATATGCTCATATCACCATCAAACATTTACCCTAAACAACAAAATTGAAAAGATAGTTAAGGAGTTGTTGGTGTCAATGTGCCCCAGTACTAGTACTTATTCTTCACCAGTTATCATTGTCCTCAAGAAAAAGGGACCTTGGCACATGTGTCATGACCTCCTTGCTTTAAAAAATTTGAACATCAAGAATAACTTTCACATTCTTGTCATTGATGACCTTTTGGATGAGCTCAAGGCTGTTGAATTCTTCATCAAACTTGATCTCTGCTAAAGCTGTCATCAAATTCACATGAAGGATGTTGATAGATGTTGATATTTCCTCCCTAAATTTGATATTCACTCAAGATATCATCAAATTCACATGAAGTGTGTTGATATTTACAAAACTATTTCTCTTATATATGAATTCCACTACGAGTTTTAGTAATGCCCTTTGGTCTTTGCAATGCACCCTCCACCTTCTAAAATATCATAAACAAAATATTTAAACCCTTCTGCATAATCATTGTCCTTATATTTTTTATGACATCTTGATCTATAGTAAAAGTTGGAAAGCCCATGTATCCCATGTAGATAAGGCCTTATAACTACTTATTAATCATCACATCTTTCTTAAAAGGTCTGTGCCTCTGGTGTCTTTGAAGTGGAATATTTGGGCCATATTGTTAGTCATAATGTTGTTCATGTGGATCCAAAGAAAATTAAAGAAATGAAGGATTAGCCTTGACATAAAAATATTAAAATTCCAAGAGGTCTTCTTGGTCGCACTAGTTATCACATCAAATTTGTACATAACTATGGTAACATTGTAGTGCTACTCAAAGTCTTGCTGAAAAAACAATTTCATGGGACTGACATGATAGAAATAGGTTTCTAGGATTTCAAGGAGGCTATATGTACCACGTACTTTCTTTTCCCAACTTCATTAATACCTTCGTCCTAAAAATTAATGTCTCGAGTAAAGGCATCAACTCAGTGGTCATGCAAGGGAGTAGACCATTGGATTTTAAGAGCAATCAACTCTATAACGTTAGGATATTTAGACACTTAGGAGTTAGTTAAGATCGACTTGTTATTATATATACGTGAGGAAAAGTGTGTTTCCTTAGTATGCATTCGTATATATGTAATTTGACGAACATGATATGTTCTTGACATAGAGCGATATGACAGTTCAACTTCTCCTCGATCTTAATGATCATTGATCCATGGATTAGCACCTGATTGGTCCATGATCTCTATTTAAAGAGAATGGAGGGTCATTTTCTAGTTGATCAATTATGAGAAGCTCATTTGTAACATTATTTCTTTTGCATAATAATATTGCCTAAAGTAGCTATTTGGTTGGGGGAATGGAGTGTTTCCCTCTTTGAGAGTATAAACCACGTAAAAATATCAGTGTGTTGATCAATGATCTATCTGTGTGAGCGGTTTCTCAAGATGTTCAATCTCCTAGAAATATCTTGTGTAGTCGAATATGGTATCAGAGTTGATATGAAGTTTTCCTTCCATTGGTGATTTAGATCTCGAAATGGTGACGTTGAGGCCATGAAATAATTTATGGTTCTAATAAATATGTGTGTTTCTGGGTTGTGAGATATTTTTCCTTACGTTTGGAGATTTGTTTACAGTTGGAAACACCTTTCATTTCATTGGAAAAAGGTCTTTGTTTGCCAAAGATACAACCATTTACTAGATTCTGATGTATATTATTACAATTATGCTTATTTTTTGTTTTTTTCTCGTGTTTTTTCAGTCTTAGATTGTTTGTTTTTTAGTTCTGATTTGTTACCTTTTCATTATGTGTATGCTCTTTGTTGTCCACTATGTGTGAACTCAACAATATGAAACATAGTGTTAATGGTTTTCTTTACTACATATGCTCTTTCCTATGCATTGTGTGAACTTGACAAACATTAAATTGTAAGAAAATTTATATTTTTGTGGGAAGCTAGCAAGGACTAAACCCAAATCTAAGGCATTTTAGTTTCAGGAATAATTTTGTTTTGTTTTGTGCGAAGTGTATTCCAAGACAAAAAAACAAGGTTTTTGGGGTAAGCATGGACTTCAAAAAAGAAGATTAAAAAAACACCCCTTCCTTCTTTCCAACTTTTACATATCTTTTAATATTAGCTCACTTGGTTAAAAGTTGTTTTCTTAAAAAAGAGTTATTGTGTTCAAGTCATATGTTTGTTAGTTACTTTTCTAAAAGTTCAAGTAACTTTTATTTTTAAGTTACTTTATTGTAAAAGTGCATCTCACTTGTTTTATAAAAGTAAGTCACTTAAAAGTGTAAAGTCTTTTAGTTTTTGCATGCAATATTTAAAGTAACACTATTGTAAACGTGAACTCCACCTATTTTATAAAAGTGGGCCACACAAAGAAACATTATTGTAAAGTGAGTTTAAAAGATTAAGTTTGGGAAAAGGGGGTATTTTTTTTGCCATGTAGGTCAATTATCTACCTGCCATGTGTTCATTTGGATTCATCTTCAACCATTTTACAAACAAGCATAAGTTCCTCATCACAGTCTGTTTTCAATGCCGTTTTTTTTAAATCAATGATTTTTTCAATATATTTGCATATATGCCATCATATTTTGTTTTTACAACTTGCATATTCTAGTATGGTCGCTCCATGTGATATTCTGCTTACCAATTCCAACTACTTCTCATGGAAATTATGCATGGAGGATTTCTTCTGAAGTAAGGGAGTTTACCAAATTAACTCAAGGAAAGAAACTGAACCTGAAGATGATAAGAAAATAAAATGGGCCAATAAATTTGATGAGGCTCATGGATTAATTGGAATGTTCATTTCTAATGACTTACAATTCCACCTTCAAGGAATTGATGATCCAGAAACAACTTGGAAAAAATGGAAATTGTCTTTGGTAAACACACTGAAATTCAAGGTCATCAAGTTGAAAATTAGTTGAGTATCTTTAATCCAAGTGATCTCTTTTACATGTAAGACTATTTGTCTAAGTACAATACCCTTAGACTCTTACTTGATGAATGCAGCATAAAATAGAAAGACGAGCAATGTATTTTTCATATTCTTTACAAGTTTGGACCTTCCTATTATGTTTTTGTATCTACCTTTTACTCCATGAAATAATATTTAGGGATTCACTATAAAAGTTTCACTCTTGAATATTTTTTTTGATTCCTTGATTCAAGAGGAAGAAGCTCATGCATATTGGAATAATCGAAAATACATATACATCTAGCAAATGGTTAGTGGGGCAACATAAAGAGAAGTTCAAGAATCCCAAGAAGGGACATCCTTGTAATAATAAGCAAAACAAGGGTCCCAAACCCTTTCAGTTGAATCATCCTTGTTGATGTATTTGTAACTTCGAAATGTATTCACTTGTATATCTTATATTGTACCTTGATGTTCGTATCAGGAGAATCATTTTTATTTCATTGTACCCCGATGTTCCTATCGAGAGAGTCATCAATATAATAAAGTCATGTAAAGTCATTGAGGTTAACCCTTCATTGTAAGTCCTGGAAATAGTCCCCACAATTGAGTTGAGGTTAACCCTCCTTGTTGATTGAGGGGAAAAGTCCCCACAGTTCTGGGGCACTAGGGTTATTAGACTCTCCTAGAGATGTCGGCCCTCGTAAGTAATTGTCAAGTCGAAAATTAGTATAAATAGAGAGTGAGCCTCTCTATTTTACATATACACTCACTCAATTGGGGCGCATGAGTGAGAGAGGAAGTGCTGGCACAAGTGAGAGAGATCAGTTGTCAGAGATCATCTTTATGTTTTTGGGTTTTACTTTTGCTGCTAGTGCTCATTCTATCTCTGAGGAATTTGCGGGGTTTTCTCCTTTATGGTTTCCCTGATGAAAATTATGTGTCTCTTGTCTCTTGTGATTATTGTTGTGCATGTTATTCTATCAGATAAGATCCTAAGATCATATTGCTTAAATGATAAAAATCTAACATGGTATCAGAACTAACCTGAGAAGAAGACACTATGCAGCTGCAGAAGCAGGGCTTCTTACTTTTTGGGTCTCTCTGCACAATCCATCAGCAAAAGGAGGCTAGGATGACTCTCCATTGAAGGGCACATCTTTATGTCAAAACAAAATTTGATTCCAAGCATTTTTAGTTTTTGCTGCGGGAAATTAGGGATTTTTAAAGAAGAGGAATTTTTTAGTGAGCCCGGAATAGGATTTCTCTCCTCATCAAAATAGAAGTTTAGAGACCAATTTTGAAGTTTTTGGTTGAGTAAAACTCTGGGAAAGTCAAACCCTAGTTTGACCCAAGGCCTTAAAAAACCCTGAAATACTAAAACTGGTAGTTTTGGTGCATTTGATATATCTTGGGATTGAAGAAGTCCGACTGAAATTTTCAAAGTCTGAAGACAAAATCTTGATGTACCCTGTGTAAAAATTTCAGCCTTAGATTAGCTATATTCTGGGAGATATGATTCCTCCAAATAAGGGTTCCAGCCTCATCCAGGATTCATTCCTAAACAAGACGCCTAGGGAGAATTGATATATCTCGGGCTACGAAGGTCCAAATGAAATTTCACAAGAAGTTCCAGATAGGGCATGGACTTTAATTTCTGTGGTAAAAGTTTTAGACCTTGAAGGTGAAACAGTGACACATGGCAGTCTGTAAAATTTTGTTATGTTGAACAGTATTGAAATAAGTCACCGTGGAAAACTCTCATACGTCCCAATTGGTGAAACCAATTTGACTCAAACCTATGGTGTTGGAAAGAGGATATGTGAGACTACCTCAATGCGAAGTTTCAGACATAGAGGAATAGTAATCTTGGAGATACTACAAAAACAATATCAAGAATTTCTGCGGAAAAAATTGAAAAACTAGGGTTTCTTGTTCTGGGAGCTTCCCTCCACTATTTTCAGAAAAGGAGTACATTGGACAGCTCGCCTTAAAGAGCCCCATATTTCTATCCAATCAGATCTGAAATATTCCAAGTTTTGAAAATTAGGGTTTCTCTAACAAACCCTAGATCAACCAACTTCAAAACGAGGATGAACACCTCAAATCGGTAAGATCTAATCTTTTTCTATTTATAGTTGAGGTTCTCATTTCAAGATGACTAATCACACCATATTGATGACAAGCTTGGTGAAGATGATAACTTCCAAGCATGGAAGTATAGAATATCATTAGTTCTTGAAGAAAATGAATTGGACACCTACATATGTAAAGAGGTTCCAGTTCGAGAGGGAGATGAGGCTAAAAGCCTTACACAAGAAGAACTTGGTCAAGGCCAAGAAGATCATTGTTGATTCAATCAAGGATCACCTTATACCACAAGTGTCTTCCCTAAAGACACCTAAAGAGATGTTTTTATCCCTTGACTAAGCTATTTGAAGGGAAGAACATAAATCAGAAGATGACTTTGAGAAACCAGTTGAAGAATGTGAAGTTCCAGAATGCAGAGACCATACAGTCATACTTTACAAGGGTATCTCAAATCAAAGAACAACTTGAAGTAGTAGAAGAAGAAGTGGAGAATGCAGAAGTTGTGATAACCACCTTGAATGGCCTCCTAGGATCATGGTATTCATTCATTCAAGGAATGTGTGCTAGAAGGAAGTGATTACTTTCAGGAGACTTTGGGAAGAGCACACACAAGATGAAGCTCGACCCATAATAGGAGAAGAGAAGATGGGAGCAACTGAAGATCAAGCGCTCACGATTCAAAAAATATCCCTCAAGAAATGAGGAATATGAAGAACTCAATTCTTGAAGAACCTCTTATCCATCTTAAGCATTTGGATAAGAAATGATGATGTTATGAATAAAGAATATGATAAAGCTGAAAGAAGCAGTCTACCAACGAAACAAATAAAGATAAGTATTCAATTGTCATTTCATGATATTTTTTTGTTATGTAGTTGTTTATATTCAGTTGATGTATTATGCATGATATAATGTTTGCATTAATGATAATATACTACTAATATGCATGTGATGGGTAAGTAGCTCATGGTGCTATACAACTCTCCATTGCTACTTATCTAGAATGAAACCTCTTTGTTGACATATTGTATTAGTGCACAATCTCAATGATGTCTTGGTAGAGATGGAAGGCATATAGAAAGTTTCCATGAGATATGGATGAATGTTGTATTGGATAAAATAGTTGCATGATTATATCTTTATGCATAATAATTTTCCATTGTGAATATGCCTTATGAAATTCTTTTAACCATACAACTGGTGCATTTGACTTGTAGGAAAGATCACATACAATCACCTACAAGAAAAGAAGGATGAGATTCTTTCTGAAGAACAAGTGACGACAGTTCAAGAAATAATCCAAAATGAAGAATAGTGTGACAAGACTTAAAGAGGCCTCAAACACAATGTAGTTATGTGACACTGTTGAGCGACATAATTGATGCAGAGCCTTCCAGCTATGAAGAAGTAGCCAAGAAGAAAGGGAAGGAGAGTACCAATTCAAGAAGAATGATGTCTAAGATGCGGTATTGAGACCTAAAGAGAAGTCTGTGGGATACAAGGCAATATTCGTAGCACGAGGCGTCTCAAAGAAAGAAGGCATATACTACGAAGAGACATTTGAAGCCACTGGAAGTTAAGACACATGACAGGAAGACTCATGTGTGCAAATTAAAGAAGGCCTTGTATGAGCTCAAAAGGCACCAATAGGATAACACCTACACGAGGAGCTTGCAGATCACCTAGAGTGATGAAGATCTTAACCTTTGCTACAAGGTTGAAGATGAAATCCTATAGAGGTTGAAAAGCTCACAGATGGATGCGAGAAGAACTTTTGAAAAGGTTCAAGATAAAGGATCTTGGTATCCAGTGACCCTAGATGGATACATAGAATATGAGTAGCAAAGGAAGCTACTTGTCACTTCAATACAGAATGTTTCAATACATAGAGTATGAAAGGTAGAGGGAGAATGATGCTCCACTTCAGAGGGAGTGATTGCAGAAGATCCTTAGGTTCAACATGGTATGATATGATGGACAACTTACTAATGGCTCTAGGATTTTCTGAGAGTAAAGCAGATTCCAACCTTTACTTCAACGTTGAAGGCAGAAGACCAGTGATGCTCCTGTTATATGTCGATGACTTATTCTTGACAAAAAAGAGGAACTCATTAAAGTTGCAAGAAGGAGACTTGCTGCCGAGTTCGAGATGAAGGACTTGGATATGATGCACTACTTTCTAGGCATGGAGGTGTGGCAGAATATAGATGGAATCTCCCTGTGACAAGGGAAGTATGCACTGAAGATCCTGAAGAGGTTCAGGATGATGGATTGCAAGGCCATGACCACACCTATGGCATTGAACCTGAAGCTATTGAGTGATGCTTCATTAGAGATGGTTGATGCCATGATGTATCGTCAGATGATTGGGTCATTAATGTACCTAACAAATATGAGACTAGATATTTGCTTTGCTGTGAAGACATTGAGACAGATCCTGACGGATCCGAGACATGTTCACCTGATGGTTGCAAAGCATGTAGTGAGGTACTTGAAGGGTACAGTTGACTATGGGCTCAAGTATGAAGAAAATCAGAAGATTAACCTGGAGGGTTATGTGGATTCAGATTGGGCAGTGCCATTGATAGGAAGAGCACTTTGGGGTGCCGCTTGAATATGAGATTAGGTGTGATCTCTTGGTTTAGCAGGAGGGAGTCCTGCATGGCACTAAGAACAGCTAAGGAAGAATATGTTGCCACTTGCTCGACTATCTGGGAGGTAGTATGTTTCTTTTGAAAACTACTATTTGATATGATTGATTTGACTTGCATTTTTTGTATGATGTAGAGAGGAGTAGTAAAGCTCTAGTATGTGATCCATATTGAGATCTCTCGAAAGAGGGAGTTCTAGCATAGCCAGTGAGACAGGTTTTCTGAGCATAAATAATGGCGAAGCGCATAGGTTGCTCAGACGTAAAAAGTCCTGGAGAAGCTCACAGGTTATCCTTGGACGTAATCAGCCCTGATGTGATTCTATGCTAGAAATGGCCAAAGTGAAGTTTGAGTACTTAAGGGAGAAGCTTGGTGTTCTCCAGATTGAGGTTCTTTCCAAGAGAAAGTGATGAGTCCGTGAGCCCTTCTGACATGGTGGTAGGCGGGTCCTCCCATGGTCAGATGTAAGTGTGGAGCCCTTCTGACATGGCGGTAGGCAGTTCATCCCATGGTCATATGTAAGTGCGGAGCCCTTTTGACATGGTGGTAGGTGGGTCCTCCCATGGTCAGATGTAAGTGTGGAGCCTTTCTGACTGGGTCAAATGGAAGTGAGGAGCCCTTCTGACATGGTGGTAGGAGGGTCCTCCCATGGTCAGATATAAGTGTAGAGCCTTTCCCCGGATGATAGATGGTGTGTCCTATCATGCTAGTGGATGTAAGTGTAGAGCCTTTCTCTGGATAGTATATGGTGTGTCTTACTATTCCAGTAGATGTAAGTGTTGATCCTTTCCTTGGATAGTAGATGGTGTGTCCTACTATTCTAGAGGATGTAAGTGCTGGGCCTTTTTGACTGGGTCAGATGTAAGTGTTGATCCTTTTTTATTGGGTCAGATGTAAGTGTTGATCCTTTTTGATTGGGTCAGATATAAGTGTTGGGCCTTTCCTTGGATGATAGATGGTGTGTCCTATCATGCCAATGGATGTAAGTGTTGGGCCTTTCCTTGGATGATAGATGGTGTGTCCTATAATGCCAATGGATGTAAGTGCTGGGCCTTTCCTCGGATGTTATATGGTGTGTCCTACCATGCTGATGGATGTGAGTGTTGGGTGTGCCTTTCTGACATGGATGTTGGATGTGTTCCTCCCATGGTCAGATGTAAATGCTGGGCAGGCCTTTATGACATGGATTTTGGATGTCTTCCTCCCATGGTCAGATATAAGTGCTAAAGAAGATGAATACCTACATAGAGGCTAGGCATACAACCAGCATGAAAAAGGGTTGGCTCTATAGAAATTCCTATGACGAGAAGAATTGAGAGATAGCACTAGTTGATCGAGATAGATGGTCCAGTGATGATCCACCTTTGATGATGATCCAGTGATGATGATCCGATGATGATCTAGCTTTGATGATGATCCAAACTTGATCCAGTGACGAAGACTTGTGTTGATGTATTGTGTCAAGAGAATACCTTCCTAGTTAAGAGGGAGTGTTGATGTATTTGTAACTTCAGAATGTATTCACTTGTATATCTTATAGTGTACCTCGATGTTCCTATTGAGAGAATCATTTGTATTTCATTGTACCCCGATTTTCCTATCAGGAGAGTCATTAATATAATAAAGTCATGTAAAGTCATTGAGGTTAACCCTCCATTGTAAGTCGGGGAAATAGTCCCCACAATTGAGTTGAGGTTAACCCTTCTTATTGATCAAGGGGAAAAGTCCCCACAGTTGTGGGGCACTAGGGTTATTAGACTCTCCTAAAGATGTCAGCCCTGGTAAGTAATTGTCAAGTAAAAAATTAGTATAAATAGAGAGAAAGCTTCTCTATTTTACATATACACTCACTCAACTGGGGCGCATGAGTGAGAGAGGAAGTGCTGGCACAAGTGAGAGAGATCAGCTGTCGGAGATCATGTTTATGTTTTTGGGTTTTACTTTTTCTACTAGTGCTCATTCTATCTCTAAGGAAGTTGCGGGGTCTTCTCCTTTATGGTTTCCCCAAGGAAAATTATTTGTGTCTTTTTTCTCTTGTGAATATTGTTGTTCATGTTATTCTCTCAAATAAGATCCTAAGATCATATTGCTTAAATGATAAAAATCTAACAATCCTTCCAAAAATGAAAAAGTAACCAAATCAAAAGGTAATAATAATGAGCGTCATTGCAAATTTTGCAGGAAATATAATCATGATGAATCTAAATGTTTCAAGAATATGGAATCCTTGGAAGTAGAAATGAATACGCATAAAATCCACCTTGATTCATCTTCATAATATACATCCCAAGGACATGTGGGCCACTGAGAAGAAGGAGGAGAAGGGGGCGCACATGTTTAACTTAGGTTTATTAGTATTACTTTATATTAGAACACTTATCTATCCAAATAAGCAGGTCCCTTATTATATAAGGTGAACCTCTCTCTAATACAAACATCTTCATTTTTGCGGAAAACCTCTTGTCTTTATTTTTTGTTTGCTAGCCAGCTGCATTTCTCCTCTTTGCTTGTTTGTTGGAGTAGGGTTTTCGGATCTGAGAAGATAGTGCACCTCCCTCATGGAAGAACCTTTCCTCCTCATCCCCAAATGACAGCTTCCCCATTGAGTTAGCCTTCCACTTACACCATTCTCTCTCATGCGAGGCCTCCCTCTTCTCAGTTGGATGCGTTGAGCAAGAAATAGGGAGAACCCTTTGGTTATGTGCACCTACTAGGTTTTTCCAACTACGTGGAAATGCCTCAAGATAACCCCCTCTCCCTACCACATGTAGGATCCTCCTATTAATATCCCCCATAGTCATGACTGCTCCCATTGTTGAAGTTGTGACCTTCCTTGAGCCACATGCACCTCCTAAAGCTGCGCACTCCTTTAACACTCAGGTGGTTTCCAGAATAGCTGTGTTTAATTTCTCATAGCATGCAATGTTCCTAATGGAAGATTAAATGGTATCAGAGCCTCAAGATCCACAGAGAAGATTCATATCTTGAGCATGGGTCCAACAATTTTTTTTTTTAACATTTCTTGATTTCCTTTCCATGTTCACACCCTTCTCAGGGTTTCTGTTGTCGTGTCGATGGATGCATAGATCTCCACCACAAAGAGAGGATTTTTCATAGATATCTCCCTCTAGTTCATTTGTCGATGGATACACAGGTCTCCTAGTCCAGTGGGCACACAGATATCCACCTCCAAGAGAGGAGGTTAACATATCTATAAAACAAAATCATAGATCTCTCCCTCTAGCTTTTTCCCACATATTTCAAAATTAGTTGACCTCAAGATCCCTCCTAGAAAAGATCCCTTGGCCGTGGAATCATAATCCAGTGCCTCAAATCCTATACAGGACCTCGTCTCTGTCCTTGGTGAGTTTTTGAAAATGAAACAGCAAAATAATCATGCTCCTGATCCCTTCAAGTTGGATACTAGAATACAGCTCCCTAAGTTTGTGGGGAAAAGCAATGGAGAAGCTATGAATTCCTGGATCCATAGTCTTTCCACATATTTCAATACTTTCCTAGGCCTCATAGTGGAAAGAAAACTTCAGATTGCTACCTTGCAATTGGAAGGACTTTCCCAAACTTGGTGGGATACAGAGCAAGAAAAGACCTCATTCGTGGTGGAGATTGGGGACGATCCAGGCTCCTCTACCTCGTAAATATTCAAAATTTGGGCTCAGCTTTGTGAATATTTGAGAAATCGTTTCTACCCACCCAGGTACATACAATCTTTATGGCTCAGATGACACTAGCTATGCTAACTCCCTACACAAGGAATGCAATATTACATCGACTACTTCTCCTAGTTGCGCCTGCTGCTCCACATTCGAGATCTGGAAGAGGTATTAATACTTAAGTTTATTTCTGGATTATTGGTTCAATTTCATAGGGAAGTAGAGTTATTTGAACATACGACTTTGGACAAATATTTTCAGAGAGATTTGGCCATAGAACGGAAAATCGCTTCTAGGGCTCATACTCCTCAGTCTTGTCCTACCCCTAATCCCTTTGTTTCTCAAACAATTAACTCCAATACTTCATCCCGCTTCACACCTACTCGTTCTTTGAATCCAAATCCCAATACAACATGGTGTTTCTTCTACAAGACTACTTATTTCATTTTCCAAACCTCTCTCAACCATTTGAGATTGATTCAGCTGCCTTACAGTATGCTATTGGTGAAGTGCTCAAACATGGAGGCCATCCCATTTCTTATCACTCAAAAACTCTTTCCGAGGATAAGATAAATTATAGCACTTATGACAAAGAATTTTATAGCTTAGTCCAAGATCTCAAACAATGGCGCCATTATTTGTTGGGCAAAGAGACTATTCTACATACAAACCATCATCCGCTAATTTTTATTAATTCATAGTCTAAAATTCAGGAGTAAAGGCATCTTAAATGGGCCACCTACATACAACAATTTCATTTGATAATCCGATATAAGAAGGGCACTTTGAATAAAATGGTTGATTTACTAAGCATACCCCCAACTCCCGTTCTCACAATTTTAGAGGTGCGTTGTGCTAATTATGAGACATGGAAAGATCAATATGCTATTGTCTAGGACTTTCAAGCTATTTGGGTTTCCTTACACAGTCCCACATTTTTCAATCAGACTCCATTCTTGGACTACACCATCTGGGAGGGGTGTCTCTACAAATTTAACTTGTTTTGTACACCACACTTAGATGATCGTTTCTTGCTCATTAAAGAAGCTCATGATTCATCCTATGGTGGCCACTTTGGTACCACAAAGACTCTCCAACATCTACAACACCATTTTTATTGGCCTTCTATGTAGCCTCAAGTGGAGAAATTCATTAGAGTCTATGCATTATGTTCCCAATCAAACCCATCCAATAGAAAACATGGATTATATCAGGCTCTACCTCTCCCTTCTCGGCCTTGGGAGTCAATATCTATGGATTTATTAAGTGGCCTACCCACCACCTAAAATAAACATGATGAAATTTTGGTAGTGGTATGTCATTTTAGAAAAATGGCTCTTTTCATTCCATGCACTAAGACTACTACAACAACTCAAACAACAGAGTTATATTTCCAACATGTTTGGCCACATTTTGGCCTAGCCGACAACATCATTTTAGATAGGGACTCATGCTTCCTTAGCACAATTTGGAAGATAATATGGGAGCTACTTAGATGTCAACTCAAGTTCTCTACAGCCTTCCACCCTCAAACAGATGGCCAAACAAAGTCATTCAACCGAGTTTTGGTCCATGCTCTCTGTATGCATTTTGGGCACAAGAAACAGTGGGACAATTACTTACATCTTCTGCAGCATAGCTACAATAGGGCCACACATTATTCTATAGGGTTATCTCATTTTGAATTATGTTTGGGCTTCCAACCAGCATCCTTGACTGAGCTTCCTCTCATTTTGCATCCCCAAGGTACTGTACAGTAGCAGCAAGAACAACACTCTGCCCACAGGTTTCTTCAACAACTTGCTCAACACCACACTATAGTAACAACATCACTAAAAGAAACTCAAAATAGTGCAAAGCAAAGGCATGATAAAAACAAGACCTCCATATCCTTCTAGCTGGGAGATAGATTTTGGTTACATTTGGATAAGAAACGCTTCAAAGTTCAGCATCATAAACTTCTCCCAATCAGATATGGCCCTTATACCATTTTAGAAAATATTGGGGAGAATGCTTATAGATTGGATATTCCTCCCCAGCTTGGAATACACCATGTCATCAAATTCAATCATCTAAAGTTGTTTGAGCCACACCTTTTGGAAGAACCAATCACAATTACACACTTGGTGGACAATATCCCAGATTTCCAACTCCCCTTGTCTAAAGATACAATACTCGATACCAGAAATAATTCTACCAGAAACTAGGTCTATACTTCCTACCTAGTGGCACGCCAAGGACAAACTCTAGCTCAAGCCAAGTGGATGACAGCTGAAGTGGTGTACCGCCTCTTGCCTCATCTTCTTATGGAAGTCGAGATGCTTCCAGATTTAAATAGGGAGGAATTGGGCCACCGAGGAGAAGCAAGAGAAGGGGGAACACATGTTTGACTTAGGACGATTAGTATTACTTTGTATTAGAACACTTATCTATGTAAATAATCAGGTCCCTTATTATATAAGGTGAACCTCTCTCTAATACAAACATCTTCATTTTTGCAAAAAACCTACTGTCTTTATTTTCTATTTGCTAGCCAGCTATGTTTCTCCTCTTTTGCTTGTTTGTTGTAGTAAGGTTTTCAGCTTTGGGAAGCCAATGCACCTCCCTCATGGCAGCACCTTGGATCCTTATCCTTGAATGATAGCTTCCCCACTGAGTTATCCTTCCCCTTAGGCTATTCTCGCTCAGGAGGCATCCCTCTTCTCTATTGGATGCACTGAGCAAGAAATAGGGTGCACCCTTTGGTTCTGCACCTTCTAGGTTTTTCTAATTACGTGGAAATTCCTAGAGAGCACCCCCTCTCCCTGTTGTGCACAGGCTCCTCCTATCAATCTCCCCCACAATCATGGCTGCTCCCATTGCTGAAGTTGCGCCCTTCCTTAAGCCACGCGCACCTCCTGAAGTTGCACACTCTTTTAACGATCAGGTGGTTGCCTGAATAGTTGGGTTTAATTTCTCATAGCCAACAACGTTCCCAATGGACATCAACATGCACTTTGTGCTTCTGGTTTTTCCTTTAATGCATATTCTTCTTCTTCTTCTTCAAATGAGAATCTGATTGATTCTAGAGCATCTTCTCATATATTGACTAAGGATAAATCCATATTTTCTACTATGAATGAATGCAACACCAAACAAATATATTTTTTGGTGATGATAGATATATTAGTGTTTTAGGATCTAGAACAACTCCAATAGATGATGATTAGTTTAATGATGTACTATGTGTTCCAAGAATTTCCTACAATTTGTTGGCAGTTTATCAAATCACTCATTCTGGTAAAGGTAAAATTATAACGTTTACACCCCACCAAGTTGTAATTAAGGATATTGTTGATGATATTATCAGCATGTACAAATTTAACAACTTTGAGTCATCATCTTTTCCCTCATTTTTTGTTGCTCATAGTGATGACTAGAGCAAAATTTGGCATGAGCGATTTTGTTACTTCAATTATTGGTCATTGCAACAACTATGTAAATAAAATATAGTGACAATACTTTCGATGGTATCTTATAGGGATGGTGTTTGTTTTGGTTGCGTATCTAGAAAACATAATCAGGACATTTTTAACAAACATTCATCTTGCTAGGCCTCGGTCCCCTTTCAACTTGTGCATAGTGAATTGTGTGGTCCTCTTACATCTGCTTCATTTTCTAGTTTCAATTATCTCTTAACCTTCATTTATGATTACTCTAAATGCACTTCGGTTTATTTCCTAAAACTTAAGAATGAATTATTTAACATTGTCTTGGCCTGCAAGGCCCTTGTTAAAAAACATTATGGTCATCGAACTCTTAAGTTAATATCTGATAACAGGGGAGAATATGTTAACAGGAATTTCACTACTTTCTAAATTGAACAAGGAGTCCAACAAACAACACATTGTTCCATATACACCACAACAAAATGGTGTAGCTGAGCGGAAAGACTACACCTTAAAAGAAATGGAAAATTATATGCTCCAAGCTAAGGGACTAAGTCTTCAATTTTGTGATGAAACCATAAATTGTGAAAATTACATAGTTAATCGCACCCCATTAAATATTTAAATGGTATCACACCAGAAGAAGCATGGAGTAAAATTCAACCAAATGTAAGTCACTTCCTTGTGTTTGGAAATGAAGCACAGGCTCATATTTTTTGATGAAAAATAGAAAGCAATGCAGCCTAAATGTGAAAAGTGCAAATTTGTTGGATATTTTGAAGATGTAAAAGGTTATATAATTATTTAGCCACATTCTCATGATATTATTATTACAAGAGATGTTAAATATATTGAAAATATCTTGTCCTACAAACCTAGTTCGGTGTATGTGCCATCTATGGCATGCGAGCCTAATAGAGTGTTTTTTCCATATTCTACTTCCAAATTCCTTGAATGTGGTCATACTCCATCTTTTGATGATGAAAATGAGGATGAAAATCCACCTTCACCTACTCATTTTCCTCCAGTTGCACCAGTACAATCGCTTCCTCGATGGGCTCATATAACATCTGAAGCAGTTGGTGATTTAATCAATGATCCCAGATATCAGCACCAAACTCGTTATTATCTCGAGAGAGACACTTCTTTTGGATCAATTTTCATAGAATTATGGTCTAGGTACTTTTGCAGAAGATTTAGGGAATCCAAATTAGACACAACTATGGATGAAGAATACCGTTCATTATTGGCGAACAATAGTTGGGATCTTGTACCTCTTCCAAAAAGGAAGAAATATTTTCAGATGTAAATGGGTCTACAAAACTAAGTATGCATCAAATGGAAGTGTTGAAAGACTAAAGGAAAAGTTAGTTTCCAAAATATTTTTCCAAGTTGAAGGATTTGACTACAATAATAATTTCCTGTGTCAACAAAATGAACTCCATATTCCTTGTTGTTGCCCTTGTAGCCTTACATAAATGGGAGGTCCATCAAATTGATGGTAATTCCATCTTCTTGGATGGGTATTTGTAGGAATAAATTTACATGGAACAACCTCCTAGACATGTAGAGAATGATTCTATCCTTATATGTCCCCTTAAGAAATCCTTATATGGCCTTAATCAATCTCCTCGAGCTTGGTACGCCAAAATGAATAGCTTTCTTCTTGATAGTGATTTTTCAATATTCCATTCTAACCCCAATGTCTATACAAAGAAAGTAGGAAACTATCTCATCATCCTTGTTATTTATGTTGATGACCTTATTCTTACTCGTAGTGACCATAAACTTGTAACCCATGTGAAATCCAGCCTTAAGAAGAACTTGGAAATGACAAACTTAGGAAATTTGCATTATTTTATTGGCCTCCAAGTCCTGCAAACTAAAGAAGGAATAATTCTTTCTCGGTATAAGTATGCATGTGACCTTCGTCATTGCTTTCACATGGATGATTGTAAACTATCCCCATCTCCCTTCTAGTCTGGAATCAAACTTTATGCCACTTTCACTTCACCCGAAGTAGATGCCACGTTGTTTCGTCAACTTGTTGGTAGTCTCTAATACTTGATTCATACTTGTCCTAATCTTTATTTTGTCATTGGTCTATTATATTCAAACATCCCATGAAATCCATTGGAAAATGACAAAAAGGATACTTCAATATATTCAGGGTACAATTTAGTTCGAGATTCATTACATTTCAATGGGGAATCCTTTGTTGGTTGGTTTCATGGATGTAAATTGGGTCATCAATCCTAATGATCAAAATTATATTGAATGTTATGTTTTTAGTATTGGTTCTAGACCTAGTACTTGGGCTTCAAAGAAACAACAATCCCTTACTCTTTCTTCAATAGAAACAAAGTATTTAACCGTAGTTAATGTTAGATAGGAATCTTTGTGGCTTCAACATATCCTTTCATAGTCTGGATTCAAGCAACAACATCTTACTACCCTTTGGTGTTATAATCAGAGTGTCATTAAGCTTGCCAAAAATCCAATTCAACATCATCACAACAAACACATTGAGATACATATGCAATCCATCAAAAAGCTTGTTCAAGATCACATTCTAAAACTGTTATTTTTCCCTAGGAATGATGAAGTTGCAAACATCTTCACAAAGTCTCTTACATAAGTGAAGTTTTGTAAACTTCAATCTATGTTAGGAGTTCGGCAATTTTTCATTAAGGAGGGGTCACCTCTAATTCCCTCTTCCTTCTCTTATAGTGACACTTTTGTAAATCCTTAAATCCTATCCCAAATTGTTCTTGGGGGGGATGTTAGGATATTTAGACACTTAGGATTTAGTTAATATCAATTTGTTATAATATATCTATTAGTAAAAGTGTGTTTCTTTAGTATGCATTAGTGTGCATTTGTATATATGTAATAATGGTCACAATATGTTCTTGACATAGATTGATTCGACGGTTCAACTTCTCCTCAATATTAACGACCATTGATCCATGGCTTAACACCCGATTGGTCCATGATCTATTTAAAGAGCATGGAGGGTCATTTCCTAGTTGATCGATTATGAGAAGCTCATTTGTAACATTCTTTCTTTTGCATAATAATATTACCTCAAGTAGTTATTTGTCTGGGGTCGTGTAGTGTTTTCCTCTTCGAGGTTTTAAACCACATAAAAATATCAGTGTGTTGATCCATGATATATTTGTGTGAGTGGATGCTCAAGGTGTTCACTCTCTTGGAGATATCCTATGTAGTCAAACATATGAGAGACACTTGGAAAAAATGGACTTATGAAATATAGATGATGGTTGTATTACATGGTGTGGACATATAACATCCATACCTCCTTGGCCAACATTTCTAGATTAAAAACGATCATCATAGACTGGAATACATCATGGAGCAAAACAAATCTTCCCCAAGCATGAAAAATGGTTCATCAAAATATTATGATATGATTATGAGATAATTCACAATAAGGGAAGGAAGAATGTGGTAGTAGTTTATCTCTCTTATAAGTGTGAAGAATAATTTTCCCTAATTCTCTCTACTTCATCGTAGAAAAATAGTTGAATGGTGTTTTCGATGAATGGTTAATCGATCCGAATATCATTAAACTAATCCAAAAAAATAAAATGGCACCCCATGGATATCTAGGATACACTAAGAAAAATGAAGAGCTCCACTATAAAGGGAATTTATATATAAGTAAAGCTTACTCTGAGGGATTGTTGAGTAGACAAAAAATATTCCCTCTGTGTGTTATGTTGGGAAGTGGAAGAGAGCTCCTTGATCATTGAAGGTTGGATGAGATGAATGTAATTCTATATGGTAAGTAGATTAGTTGAGCATGAGAGGGATTGGGGTGGGTGAGAGAGAGAGAGAGAGAGAGTCATGTAGCTTGTTTTCTTCACCCTGGTTGCCTCATATCCTGGATTCGGGGTGGTGTTTTCAATAAATACCTATAATTTCGTGGAAAATTGCTCTTGTATAGCCAATTTGAAACTTTGGAGACATATTGAAGAGGAGTGTACAAGAGACATATATGGTTGGTGTGATTTAGAGAATGCTTGAGAGGAATAGTATATAGATAATACCATTTATGGAAGACGAGTACTTTCAACTTCTCTTTAATGACCATACTCCCGCATCTGAAGTGAACATCATTGAGAAAAGTCAAGAGAGAGTTATGACTACCAATTTTCAGTTTTCATATTCTCCAATAATAGTGTTTCTTCCAAATACACATCTAAATTCTTGAAGCTATGTGGATTATATTTGGATATTGATGGTTCTATTTATTTGGATCCACAACACTGTGGAGGGAATTTGGAGCATTTTATTCAAATATTCATCACACGCGGGAATAATCAATTAGGAGTTAGCATGAGAAGTTGGACATGGGTCCCATATTAATGGATGAGCTTCTTGGACTACTTCAATATTGTGGTGAGCACTCGTCCATCACGACCCTATTTTCTTAAATGACCCTATTTTCTTAAACTACCTAAACATTGTGGTAAACACCCACACATGGGACACTAGTTTATAGGTGTAAGTAATCATTGCAAGTGTTGAAGGAAATTTCTTTCAAAGGGGGTTGAAATGGTGGTATCCTTCCTATGGATGTAATGTAGGGACAAGGGGGGAATTAGAATAATAATAGTGGTGATCATTCAATGTAATGTGGACTTGGTCCACTATCTTTGGTAAATAAGGCCCACTAAGTAGTTAGCATTGAATAAATGTAATGTGGCCAAATTAAATAAGGTTCTTTAGGTAGTTAGCATTTGGGTATGATTAGGGGTTTCTAGATAACCATAAACTAGGATGGATTCCTCCGTATGGTTTATGTATCAGAGTATATTGTATTGGATTTTAATTTATTGGGAGGTTTCCCCATTAAAGAGGAAAGCAAACATGTATTAATCCTTCCATAAAATGATCATTATATGATGTTGCCTTGCATTAAGGGTATTTCCATTTAGAAAGTAGAGGGGAGATTTTCACTTTTATGACTACATTTTCAGTGATTCTATTTAAAGGGATAATGAACATAACCAAAACCCCAACCATATTCATTGTCGCAATACCCCTTTATCTTTTAAAATAACTAAGTACTTGAAAATAACGAATGTTTTTGCCTCATTATTGGTTGTGATTTCTATCTCCCATGCAAATTATATTTCTTTTTTTTCAAGGTCAAAGATGACACCCTCAACACCACCCCCCACTTGTCACCCCTTGGTAGGTGGAAAATTATTGTTGTTGCTTTACTTTTATTATTATTTAGGAAAAAATCCCTTATTATGGTTGCCTATAAATTATATCCTTTAATAATTTCATATTTTAATTAATTGTAAATTTACAAGATGTCGTGTTTGGTACAAATAATTGAACTTATGAATTTAGAGTGGATGTTAGTGATTTTACTTGTCATGGAGTTATTCTAAGTTGTCCATTTACTTATTGAACCAATATTGGGTTGTGCTTGACATTTTTCAAACATAATTGGGACTAGACAAGTATTCAATATAGGATCAATCGGGATGTAATTCGATTCCTCTTTTTTATTTGACCAACCACAACCTACAGGACAAAATATACAATATTTCACTAGCACTTCTTCAACAAGTCCTTGGAATTGCATATGATGTTCCCAAGTCTGATATGCATACCTGAACACTAACTAATGCTGCAAATTAAATAAAATTTCTGATATTGAATTATAACCACTCAGTGAATCTTCAGAGTAGGCAATTCAAGGTGTTTTGCTGGGAAATTTGCAGACATGAGAGTAGGAAGTGGGAAGAAACCAAGAATAATTTCAGAAAAAATTAATTCCTTTACCCTAACACATATATATCAGGTACCATTCAGGTTTCATAGTACGCTATGCAGAAACCTACTCCCACGCTTTTGGGTCACCCAACCGTGAAACTAGGGAAATTCCTTCTGTTCTTTCGACCAGGGGCTTGGGGAAAAGTGAAGATGTTTTATCAGGAATTAATACATAATAAATTATTTTTTGGGGGAGTTTCCAACATATATGGAGTTGTCTGAAGGGTTTAGGGAAGAATTGGGAATTTTAGGCAATTTTGGCCTAGTGAGACCCCACGTAATGGAGGATCCCAAATGACTGTACGACACCAAATAAAATATTATATGGACTTATTTATGGTAAGGAGAGTTTTTTAAATGACCCATATAAACTTACAGAACTAGATTTGAGTGGATAGAACTCATTTTATAGTAGAAATGGTAAAACTGGTGGTCATTTAAAACTAGCATTCTAGCTAGTGTGCAAAATTAAGCATAGAATTCGTAATGGATTGAATTCAATACAGAGAATAACAACTGATAGAGATTAATACAGATTCAATGGACACATATAATCATTTCTACTCATTCCCACACCCTTTCTTGCTCATTATTGCACTAGATTGATCAATTTCCCCCATTGCAATGATAAATTCAGCTTTTCATGAGAAACTGAGAAGGTAAAATTTAGGGACAGAATTATTTCGACCTGAAAAATATAAATTATAGATTTAATCAATTTTTATACATTAGAGAGCATTGTATTGACTAGCAATTACATAAGAAGACTCCAAAATATGGCAAGAGAAGGGTTGCGACCGTAGGTGAATCTTGGGCTTCACTGGAGGCTACAAAATATGTTTGATATTACCTTCAATGGCTGAACATCAAGTGCTCCATACATGAAAAGAGAATAAATGGGGATGAAGGAGTGGGAAGGGAAGGTTTGGGGCTCATCTCCCAAGTGTCTAAGGCACATCACTTAGAAAGGCATGCCCACATAAGCGTAGATCAATAAACACATAAACCAAACTAGTAAATGGAACTTGAATTCCCCTTTAATAGATCCTTGGGTGACCTTCGTAGCAAGTAAAGGAAATAGGTGACCTGCGAGAGCAAGTCATCCACATAGAAACCCTAACCTTAGCCACATATGCACCCTCATTGAGTAATTGGCAAGTAGGGACCCTTGTGAGTTGTTTCCCTGTCCATGTCATTCATCAAACTTGGAAACTATGCCCTCCTTAGGCCCAAAGTTTTTGCTTTTGTCAATTACAGCTTTTTCTGCCTTTCCTACTTTAATGTTGAGCTTCCAAAAAGAAAACTGCACCCTCTTTAGCCAATTGTTTTTTCTTTTCCCTAGGACATATTTCCCTGACTTTCCTTCTTTTGAGAATGAGTCTCCAAAAGGAAATTTCTCCCTCCTTAGTCAAATCTTTCATGCTTTTGTTATGACAGCTTTTGTCATAGCTTTTGGGCACTTTCCCTTTTCTCTCTGACTGCTTTTGTCATAGATTTTACACTTTCTTAATCTCCTCCCTTGGAAAATTGGCTTGTCAATTGTTCCTGACATGGAAAGCTCAATTCCATAGGTTATTTGCACAATAATTAAATAATGGAAATAATTAAAATCAAGTACATTTTTTAATAATAATTATTTAGCAAAATTTACCTAGGCTAATTAATTAATGCCCCATAAATAATATTTTGACAAAATTCCCTAGGTGAGGTAATTAATGCATCTTTGACCCCCCAATGTGTTGGGCATGGTCGACACTTTTATGTCCAAAAATATGGCGACATGAGATCGCATCATTGAGAGCTCATCATGCACATGTTCAAAATCATATATGGAATCCTTGGCATCAACAAGAAGGTCTCATAGTTGACAAGGTCTACTCACTCACTAAGTCTAGTGACCAAAGTTAATTGTGTCAGTTCCATAAACCCTAACAATGGACAAATTTCTAACATATGTAGCAGTATTTAATTCCTTGAGTGACTTGCAAAGTACTCATTAATGGTGGATGTACATAGTGTATTTTGTATAAATATGTAACATTGTTCATTATAGGGAGATGTCGTAAATGTGTTATCATCACGACACATATTTTCTTTATTGATATGTTGTGCAAGATAAAAATTTGCAACAACGATTCTCAAATTTAGAGCCACAATAATATATTACATTGCTAAATACTTGCTCTAGTTGTATATCATTTTTTATATCATAATAGATGTATATTTAATCCATATATGAGTTGCATGATGTTATCTATGTTCCTTCTATTGCCTCTTAATTTTGTTTCTATTTGAATAGTTTTATGCTTCACACTTAATCTCTTATTCAATATTGCTATAGATAACATTACTTCTACAACAATAATACTTTTCCACATTCCTATTTACTTCTTCTTGGATGAGTTTCTATTGACACCACTACAAAATATCATTTGGAAATGGGCTAAACCCATCTATATATACTCAATGTTGATGGTCAAAATGTCAACCATCATGAAAAACAACCATTTCCAACACCATATTTGTGAAAAAAGTTTATATTTTTGGTGATAGTCAAATTCATTGTTAACAAAGGGACATGGTGATGATCAATGGCCATTGCCAAAAAACATGTTTTGTGAAAGTTAATAGTTGTTTCCAAAAATGAGGTTTTATAGATGGTTGATGGCCATCACTGTTAATGCCCTACAATGGCAGTCTTTGATTTCCATCAGTTTGTTTCCCAAAGATTAATTGGTTATTTCCACTAATAGCTTACATTAAAAAAGGAAATGGTTAAATTATGTTAAATCGAAACTTTGCATTATACAACTTTAACCATATAACTAGAAAACATACATCGATGGAATTTATGATTTCATGTTGAATGCCAATCCCACTAAATCATGCAAGTGTTTTTGTTTTGAACTTATCTTATTACTAACTATTTTATTTTCTCTACCAAAAATACAATATTATTGTCTTACAAATTGGTTAGATAGAAAAATAGAACATTCAAAATAAGAATAACCTCTGGGGGTTATATTTAACCTTCCCCAATGGAGAGGCATGTTGCTAGAGTGAGTTGTAGGCCAAAAACCTTATCTCATTCCATTTCCTTCTCTCTAAGGTCCTCCTTGGACTTCCTTCCCCTTTGGATAGGGGCTAAGAAAGAGGGAGAGACGGTTTCTATGAAGTATTTATTTGTTGTGTGTGTTCATTGGTTTCCTACATTTGGTTTCCCAATACATTCCACCAAGTGCCCCAACATAGGTGGTCAAAATTGATCCATTCTCTTAGAAAAGTAAATCTTGCATTTTTTTAAACTAGTAGACACCGCCATCACTAAGTTATATCACATGCCACTATCTCACCCCTTATATATTGTTATTTTGCATTGAACCATTGATTCAATGGTTCAGTCGTGCGCACTTTGTCCATTAAGTGAATCATCCAACCCAATTGGGTGGATGTCATTGGTCCTCCTAGCCTAGTTTTTCAATGCACACACCAAACACCTCATTGGTACTCCACCCTATTCGACTCCCAAGTGTCACCCAAATACGCCACATAGAGCCAACAACCAAGGCTACCAAAATCTCTGTTTATTGTGATATCAAGTTGTATTGATTCATTTGTCTGCATTGTGCCTAGGGAATACACACAAGATAGAACCACTAATTCAAGTTTATCCTAGGTCAAATTGCCGTACTCTGTAGGGGCATTTCATAACTCCATGACTTCTCCTCAATAACTAACTGAACCATTGGGGTGCTCATGACATACTTCTTATCCAAGGTTCCATTAATCCTTCTACATTGTTCTAAGGGATTATGCTCATGATGGAATCTCCTAGTCATGTTCACCCATGCTCTATTGATAGACAACATTGACAACCATTATGCCAGATCTACTATGGCATACGGGCTGGATGTATAACCCATGTTGTCCACCCACTATTTTACTTTGTGATTTCATTGCTTAGTTGTGTAAGAAATCCAAAGAATGTTATCCATGTAGTCCGTTTCATTTAACCATACATCACTAAATTAGTTGAACACCATTGGCCAAGTTCCTCTACCTTGGTTAGACCTCATCTAACTAATGGTGATGCCCCAAGTCAAGTAATGGTTTACCTTGCCACTATAATCCCTTATAGTCTCTTGTACTTAAGTTGTTAGTGCCCTCCACATACTTTATTTTTTCCAATCCAATCCATAAAAACATGAAGGTGAAGCGCCATTTTAGTTCTCTCGTAATTGAACATGGTTTTAATATCAATTATCGCATACCTAAACCTGAATACGCCTATACTATGGTGACTTAAAACAACTTATAGGATGATAGAAAATATCCTCCCTATTTTATTTGGAGATATAAATTTTTCGAAAAAATGTATTCTTTATGCAGATATTGTATCTATAAATTTATTACATTATATTGATATTGTGAAATCATTTTATTGCTTATAAAGGGAGTAGGCTATCTACCCGACCATTTGCACTGGGGCCCACTTGACTCCGTCGGGTAATAGATTACTCCGTTATCTTTCTGTGACAGTGAGACCAAGAACAACAGATTCTGCTTCTTTTCTTGCATTTTCATTGCAGATCAATTCTACAACAAACTATTATTACACTTTGGTATAATGCAATAATGAAGAATACTAATTTACCAAATCAAATTAAATATACAGAGTGAACCAATCTAAAGGGAATCTGAAATTGTGTTCTAAAAACTTGTAATTTGAAATTCAATTGTTATGGATTTGATAACGCCAATGTTCTGTGTGTATGCTAGTTTATGGATGGATGAATTCGAGAGCGCAGTTGGTGTGAAAATAGGTGTTGAAATTGGTTTTTCTTGGTTTCACAGAAAGGTAACAGAGTAAGCTATCACCCAACGGGGTCAAGTGGGCCCCGGTGCAAATGGTCGGGTAGATAGCTTACTCCCTTATAAAATCGTAATGAAGAATACTTTAATCCTTTCTTTTAAGTTTTTATTTAAATTAAAAATGGAGATAGCTTAATATAATAACAAAATGTTTGTCCTTCTCAATAGGTTATTTTAATAGGTTATAGCTTGATTTAATTTTGACAAATTTTTTTTGATAAAGTTTGGGAAATATATGTCTTTATTAAAAATATAACTTTGTCTCATCATAAAAGTGTGTTAGTCATTTTTTTCACAAATCAAGTTTGATAATGGTTATAATACATATACTATCCAATTTTTTTCCTTAGGAAAAAGTTGTAGTTCATTTATATTATAAATCAACCAACCAGAACAAAGAATTGGTAGGCTTTACATGTATATTGAGAATGGAAAGAAAAAAACTATCGATAAGGTCTGACTTAGCCATTTACATATTAGAAGAGTAGTCATGTTTCCAAAAACTAAGCTCAAACAGTTCTCATTGTAAAACAAAATATTTTTTGCAAATATTACCAAAACATTTTAAACTTATAACATTGTGTTAGGAATGACTTCTCAACCACAAGAATGTTCTCCTTTCTTGTACATGTACCGTTGAAATATAGACCTCAACCAGGGTGTGGTCAAGGTTCATGCTCCATAAGAGTATCATTATTCATCTCCCAATGATTCCAAATACCATCACCCACTTGCAAGCAATCCTTGGACAACTAATCAACCAATGATTTTTTCTCTCTATAGATGTGTTGATAATTAGTTTGTTGAAACATCCCTACAATGTGGATCAAACCCTCGTATAAAGGCCTCAGTAGATTTTTTTTTGGGTGGGAGCTCTTCAATATCAACCAATCGATCACAAGTTTTGAGTCTCCAAAAATCTGTAAGCTGAGAACCCCCTTTAACAAAGAAAGCAACATAATTAGTTTTAATACCAACATCTCTACTCTATTATTTGTATTAAGACCAATTCCAGGTGATAAATTTATCCATTGTACTTCAAATATTTAATATGCCACTTTCCCCTCCCATAGCAGGGGTGCCTTTGGACACACCATCAAAATTATGACCAACTACCAGTTATGTTGATTATTTCCACAACAACCCTTCTAAGTTTTGGAGGGCCATCATCATGTGGGTAGTGACTAAGGATGTCTAAACCTTTTGAAGAAAACACAAAAGGAGAAATAAAAGTATCATACAAAATGGCTTTGTTCCTTACAATCCAAGCCCCCAAGATAAAAATTATGATAGGAAAATCTAGAAATTCTTTAAATGCCACATTATTAACCCTTTCATGTAGAGATCCTATCAGCTCTTATCCAGACAAAGTGAAATGGATGCTCTTAATCATTGATGCATACTCCCAAATCTTGACTATATAAGGGGAATTTATGAACATATGGCCAATATTCTCATTGTTTTCTTTGCACAATGTGAATCTACCTAGACCCACCTAGTATTTTATGACCATAGAGTCCCATACGTGAACTATATTTGAAAGTGCCAGCCAAAGAAATAATTTTGTTTTAGAGGACACTTGAATTTCCATATCATAGATGTCCACCAAGGGGGGCCCGGAATATCTTATTCTTCTTTGATGATCCTATAGCCTAAACAATGGGTATATCCTCCTCCCACTGCATTGTTGGACCAAATTAATTCATCTTCCATGTCCACCAATATGACATGAATGATTTATAATTCCTTGAAACATCCTTCCCATAGAACTTTGTGTTCATCCTCAAATTCTAAATCCTAATATTGTCTCCAAACTTGTCTAATAGCAGTGGTGTTAGCTACATCCCTTTCATGTCCATACAAGACTAGACCCTAATCCCTTAGGAATTCCACCGTAGACAATGGTAATCTATGTGCACCAAAGCTTCATATCCAAGGGTCATGACCAAGCCTTACCCTACTACCATCAACTACATTCCTAAAAAACCATTCCCCTTATCACATCAAAAAATAGAACAATACATTTCCACGTAATTGATACATTCCTGATAGGTTTAATCTCGGTGCTGAGGAGAAAATTATATTTCTGATGCACCACTTTCACCCACAATCATTTCCCCCGAAGGATCCTCCATGCCCATTTGGCTGCTAGATCCTTAGAAAAGTACAGGGGATGCTTCAATCCCCAACCACCCAATTCCTTTTATAAAGATAACTTGCTCTAGTATGTCTAGTGATAGGTATTCACCTCAGAACTCCCTTTCCACAAAATATTAAAACACGGTCTCCTAATATGCTCCAGAATGCTAGAAGGAACAAATGCTAGAGAAACCCAATAGATAGGGATAGCTTCCAATACTGAATTCATAATAATCAAGTGACCACCTCAAGAGAGCCATTTATTACACCATAGTTGTATTATGTTCTCAAATCTACCAACTAACCATTCACAATAACTTTTTAGTTAGTCATTGGGATTTAATAAAAAACCTGGGTACTTTAAACCACTCTGTATATCCACCTGTATAAAGTTGAAATGTGAGCATATCCAATCATATGATTCTTGGTCTAGGTTCATAAAGGAAATAGAGGACTTCCTAACATTGAGAGTCATGCATGTGACCTTAGCAAATAGAGCAAGGATATCTTTAAGCTTAGAAATATCCCTCCTAGAGCCTTCAAAAAAACCATAAATGTCATCTAAAAAGAGCATGTAGGTAACCCATACTATCCCTCCAATCCTTATCCCCTTAAATACTCCACTCTTATTATATTGATGTATAAGTCATCTCAAATCCTCCACCACCAAGACAAACAAGAGAGGGGCAAGGGGACAACCTTGCCTTAAACCCCTACCCGACCTAAAGAAAGGAGAAGTTGACCCATTTATTAATACATCAAAGGAAACATAATGCACACAAGATCATATCAATTTACAAACTAGAGGGGAAATCCTACATAAAGCAACACCAACCTAAGGAAAAACTAATTGACATGGTCATAGGATTTAGAGAGATATACCTTAACAATTATAGTAGGAAAATGCTTCAACTTAGAAGTGTGTGACACTTCCTAAGCAATGCCAATAGCATCATGAATTTTCCTTCCCTCCAAGAAATCATATTTCTCTTGTGATACAGATCTCGACAAAATCCCTTTGATCCTTCTATCAATAACCTTTGCAATGAATTTATAGATACATTTACATAAGGAGATGGGCATGTAATCCTCTGGGGTGGCAACTCAGGCATACTTTGGTATAAGTGCAATAAAAGTATATTTGAAAGCAACCAAAACCTTATCATTTATCCTATACCCTTGAACAACTAAAGGGAGGTCATATTCAAATAATTCCATGAAACTAGAAAATAAATCTACTTTTAGTAAGCCCGTTATTGTATTCATAATTTTATATCAAATCATGTTTTGATAATGGTTATCATACTACCTCATTTTCACTAAGTAATATAAATTTATGCAAATACAAGCAATGAAATAACTTTTTGGATACTAAATCGTTCATCAACAAACAACCTTAAATTAAAAAGAATAATCTCAAAAATATCTCCACTTAGAGAAAGACATCTTGATTTCCATACATCAAACCTCATGCTAAAAATTTCAAATACTAAGAGTTTATATATATATATATATATATATAGCACTTATTTTATTTTAATACAAAATAATATTATAAATAAATAAGAGAATGCATTATAAATTTAATGTTTTTGTTATTTTAAATTAATGTATTATAAATCAAAAAATAAAAAATAATTTTTTACTCTGTTGGAGACCTAAATAACATCTATTTTATTTCTTGAAAAGCCAAAGCGTGAGGGGATGAGTCAAAGGTAGAATGGAAGTGGTGCTAGAACGCACTAGAAGAGCCATTTATATGGTTTTAATCTTTCAATTAAGCTTATTTTTTAAGTATTCACTTAAGTTCTTGGCGAAGCGAGCATTCATGAGCATAAGGCGTACTAACATTCGACAAAGATTTATTTACTGGTTGATTCAGATGCCTCACAGATCTCTTAGTACTTATACCAATCCTATGATCGATCATGCGTACTTATACCAATCCTATTAAAGTTGTAACATACCCGATATTCCTCAATGTAAATTCTGAGAAAATGGGGTAAATTTTTCACTTTTACTATATCCACCAAGTCAACTATGTTAGTCTCTTGAGAGTGTGTAATCACATAATTGTAAACACTAATGTCATTTTCATCTATTCATATAAGAAAACTGTAAATCAATTTGATTAAGTTCCACTGAGTAGTTGACAAGAGGGATACATTAATAACCATACTAGTACAAGAATAATGATAAGAACTTATACCTCAAATATAAAATCACATTTTGTTTGCAATTAAGAACCGTTGAACTACAATTCACTCTAATACAATCCTCCATAAGTGTATCTTATTTAGAATAGTTACAACCCTTACATTAGTTGCAAGACCTATCCTTGAATGAGATAACACATACATATTAACCCTTTCTTTTTCTTGTTTTCCCATGCCTTCTATAGCCTGGGACATGGCTTTGGTAGCCACCGCTTGAAGTCATGCAACCTCAACATAAATATTAGAACTGTATATCATCATACAAATTCAAAAGCATAAAACAAGATAAATCCATGTAACAAAGTTAAATATTCTTTAGATGATAAATGCAATCAACTAGGGAATATGCACCTTTACAACTAATTTATTTTACACTCGTCTTTCGAGAATTATTCCACCATCGTAACGAAGCTTCTGCAGCCTCCACTTTATATGACTCAACATGCATACTATTAGTACCATAAATCCAAGAGCATAAGTCTTATAAACAAGGTAAATTACATCCAAAAACAAAACTAGCTGTTAATAATACTTTTGTTGAGCTTGGGTGACTGAAAATGTTTCTACGACTTTCCTCCCAACAGTAGGTTTCATTTTACATGTTTATCCGTCTCAAGCCACCCCCAAGCTGGGCGATGAATCCACTAAGGTTCATGGTTAACGACAAAACCCTCTGAGTTTTCAGGTTAAGATATAGGTATGAGATTTAAAGTTCCCAGTTATCATAACACGAACCATTAATTAGGTATAAACCCTCACCGTTCAATCCATAAATAGGGATACAATAAAACATGTTGCATGTGCTCTCATTAACCTTTACACACTAAAACTATACCCATATATACTTTTCACACCAATAACAAAAATGGGGAAATCTCTTACCTCTTTTCTTAAGGCATACAATATTAGTAAATATCGATGGTTATAATAGTTTATACTTTACCAATCCAAAGAATTGGGATTACACTCTTCCAGATAGCTCACACTCTAGTTATATAAAAAAAACATAATTATGAGTAATTACATATAAATATGCAAAACAATGTGACTGGCCTATGTCATGCCATAGAGCTAACACTCTCCAAAGGATCTGCATTCTCCCCATTTCATTTCCCAACAAACATTAATAACAATAAATAAAAGGGGTAAGGATCTACAGAACTAATTCTCTCCAAAGGACCTACGTTCTGCCCAGACAACTATAAACTTATGAAATCAATGCTAAATAGATAGGATCAAATCTATTTCTTCGTTCAACCACTAAGCAAATATATATATATATATATATA
>LPNX011087974.1:0-70000 GCA_001517045.1 Pseudotsuga menziesii
CTCAAATACATAATAGAAACATCCCGGAATAAACATCGGGTTACAATAATATAAAATACATAGAAGAATACATTCCGAAGTTACATATACATCAACAATCACATCTAGATCATCACTTGATCTGGATCACCATCAAGTCTGGATCATCCTCATCATTGGTGCTATCTCTCGATTCTTCTTGTCACAAGAAGTTCTACAGAATCAGTCCTGTAGGCATACCCTTCATGTAGGTCTTCATCAGTGCTTATATATGACACTTAAGTTAGAATGGCCCACCCAGCTCTTACATCTGACCTCATCTTGTCAGAAAGGCATGGCCAGCACTCAAATTTGACCACATCTTGTCAGAAAGTCCTAGCACTTACATCCGACCATGTGTAAACAAATTGCGCCAGAATGGCTCAGCACTTATAGTTGACCATGCTCGAAAGCACCACATCGAAAAGGCTTGGCACTTACAATTGACCATGCTCAAAAGCACTACATCGAAAGGGCTCTGCACTTACATTCGACCATGCTCAAAAGCACCGCATCAGAAGGGCTTGCGCTCACATCTGATCATGTAGAAACCAATCATACAATTCTATCAAAATGGCCCCCAATCCTAGATTGAGCTACCTGGTAACTGACCAGACGCCTCCATTCTCCCAGAGAATGGCAGTTGCCCTTACATCTGACCTACTCGTCAGAATGGCCAACACACACATATGAAATGGGAGGAACTTAATCCTTTAACCATGATAGAATGATTTATCCCTTACATCTGATCAAGTGGGAACACATCCCTCTATCAAATAAGAATGGCTCTCAGTCGTAGACTGAGTTTTCCTGGTAACTGACCAGGCACCTCCATTCCCAGAATGGAATTTAGCCCTTACATCTAATCATGTAGAGAAAAATTCTATAGTCACATCAGAATGCCTTAGCACTCATATCTCACATGTAAGGAACCAAATCCTCTCACCATGACAGAATGGCTCAGCCCTTACATCTGACCATGGAAGGAACCAATCCTCTCATTATGTCAGAATGGCTCTCGGTCTTCATCATCTTCTTTTGGAGGAAACCTTGATCTGGAGAACACCAAGCTTCTCCCTGAAGTACTCAAACTTCACTCTAGCCAATGGCTTCATCAATACATCAGCTATCTGTTCCTCCATCGCAACATACCGAAGCTTCATTACTCCTCTCTGCACCATATCCCTGATATAGTGATACTTGATCTCGATATGCTTTGACTTGTCATGAGACACTGGATTTTTTAACAACTTTACGCAACTTTGGTTGTCACAATGCATACAAGTAGAATCCAATTGGAGATTAAATAAATCAGATAGTATCTTACTCAACCATACTGCCTAGAAACTAGCTAAACAAGTAGCAACATACTCTGCTTTAGCTGTACTCAGTGCCGCATAGGATTGCTTCCTGCTAAACCAAGAGATCACACCTGATCCCAAACTGAAGCAGCATCCTGAAGTGATATTCTTCCTTTCTACAATACCATTCTGCTATGGATTATAAGGATTGGACAACTCCCTCTTAATCCCTGAGTCTTTGCATAGCTCTTTGAATTCATTTGAAGTGAATTCTCCGCCATTCTTTAATCGAAAGGTCTTGATCTTCTTTTCAATGTGGTTCTCGATCAAAGCTTTGAATTCCTTGAATTTTCTTAATACTTCATCTTTATTCTTCATGAAGTAGATCCATGTCTTCCTAGAAAATTCATAAATAAAATAAACATAATATGCATACCCTCTTAGTTAACTGGATGACATTGGACCGTAGACATTGGAATGGATGATTTCCAAGATTCCTTTTTCCTTGCTTTCGCTACTTGGAAATGTCTTCTTTGTGTTCTTCCCTTTCGCACATCCTTTGCATACACCTTCATGGTTTGTCTGCATTTCTGGGAGACCTTCAATAGCTTTGCTTGCAAGAGGTAGTGCTCTGTAGTGCACATGTGCAATCCTTCTATGCCAAATTTCATTTGGCTCTACTGTGTCATGGACCAAAGCTTGTTATGGATGGCCCTTAAATTTGTATAAGCCTCCTTCTTGTTCCCCAATCACTACTGCATCATCGATAGTCTTTCCTCTTAGCCACATTATGACTTGACCATCTATAAATTCAACCCTCATTCCTTTTGCATCTAATGCAGATATGGAGAGGAGATTCTTCTTTAGTCCCAGTACAAACAATACATCCTTCATTGTCATAGGCTTTCTAGAGTCTAGCTTATAGGAGTATTCCCCACTACCTTTTATTGGATATTGGTAGTCATCTCCTAGTTTCACCTTGTGAGGTGATTCATGTTCAGATAATTTCACAAAGGATTCCTTGAATCCTGTCATGTGTTTGTAAGCACCACTATCTATAAGACAATCATTGCTGCCATGTGTGATAGTTCCCATGAGAGCAGAAATCAAAACATATTCTTCATCACTTGAAGAATCATCACTAACTTGTTTGTTTCTCTTTGTGGAAGGTTCATCATCCTCTGCAACATGAGCATGATGTCTTCTCTTGTTTCCCTTATTCTTGTGAGAGCTACTTTTATTCTTAGGACAGTGTCTAGCAAAATGTCCTCTTTCATCACATGTATAGCAAATGTACTTAGACAAATCTCTAGGCTTTCTAGAGTTATTCTTTTGATGAGAGTACTTACTTTTGTGGTGGCTAGATCTGGATTTCTTGGATTGTACTGTGAGAGCTTGATCTTCAATTCCCATCTTCTCTTCTTGAGCGTCTATTCAAGCTTCTTCTTGAGAGCATTCTTCCCACAGTCTAATGAATTTGACCAACTTCTTTCTGGCGCAGATTCCTTGAATAAAGGAGTCCCATGATCTAGGGAGACCATTCAAGGTGGTCATCACAATCTATGCATTCTCTACTTCTTAATCTACTACTTCCAATTGTTATTTTAGAGAAACCCTTATGAAGTAATACTGGATGGTCTTTGCATTCTGGATCTTCACATTCTTCAACTGATTTCTTGGAGTCATCTTCCGGTTTATGTTCTTCCCTTCAAACATTTTAGTTAGGGCATCAAACATAGCTTTAGGTGTCTTGAGGGAGGATACCTGTGGTATGAGGTGATCCTTGATAGAATCACCAATGATTCTCTTTTCCATAACCAACTTCTTCTTATGTAAGGCCTTTGCCTCGTCTCCCTCTGGAACTAGAACCTCCTCATGGATGTAGGAGTCCAACTCATTTTCTTCCAGGACTAGGGAGATCCTATACTTTCAGGCTCCGAAGTTATCATCGCCCTCAATATTTTCATCAAGATTGGTATGATGAGACATATTAACTGACAACCTCAAATGGAAATAGAAAAGATTTAGATCTTACTAGGTCAAGACGTCGGATCTGGATTTGGAACTGAAATCTTGCAGTGTTGGTTCAGGAGTAGATTAGGGTTTTTCTTTTTCACAGTTTTGTCCAACCAAATGATTTGAAATTTATCCCTAAATTTTATTTTGGGGAGGAGATCAATCCAGGCCTGGGCTCACTAAAAAATTCATGTTCTCTCAAAATCCCTAATTTCCCGCAACAGTGTCGGGTCCAAAACTGAAAAACCTCAGAATTGGATTCTGCTTCGATGGAAAGATGCGCCCTAAGGAGGAGAGTTAATCCAACCTTATTTTTATGAAAATATATGGAGGGAGATCCACAAAGTAGGAATCCCTAGTTCCCGCAGTTGCATAGTGTCTTCTTCTCAAGTTAGCTCTACTTCCATGTTAGATTTTTAACATTAAGCTAGCATTATTAGGATTTTTAACTGAGAGAATAAAAATCACAACAATCAAACACAAGAGACAATGAACATAGTGTTTTTCCTTGGGGAAACCATAAATGGAGAAAACCCCGCAACTTCCTCAGAGATAGAATCAGCACCAAGAGTAAAACACCAAAACATTATGATGATCTCCTGATAGCAGTAACCTCTTTCTTCTAGCCCCAGTGTCTTCTTCTTCCTCAGCTATTGCACTACAACTGAGTGTGAGTGAGTGTGTGATAAATAGAGAGGTCACCTCTCTATTTATACTAATTCTTGACATGACTAAAACCCTACTAGGCTTTACCTCTCTAGGAGAGTCTAATAACCCTAGTGCCCCGAAACTACATGGACTTTAACCCGTAGACAATAGGAGGGTTACCCACAATGACTTGACATGACTTGTTTACATTATCGATCCTCCTTATCGAAACATCGGGGCATGACATGACTCAATTACATTATAGACACATCCTAGAATAAACTTCGGGGTACAAGACACAAGATACATAGGTGAATACATTCCAAAGTTACAATTACATCAACAGTTGCCCCCTAGAATATAGGCTTTGTCCTTGACTAGGTATTTTATGTCTGAAAAGAACTCTAGAAATGCTGACTTCTGTTCATCCCTCGAGGGACCATAAACATTGGAAATAACTCCTCTTATTATGGTACCAATGATGTGGAAATTGGCCATGAGAGTACAGGGGGTAGATAGAAATCCTAATAAATGCACCTCTTGAGGGTTCCAAAGGATGCCCAGACTGCCTGCCACCCCTCTTGCATCTAAAGCTACATATTCACATCCCTTCCATAATTTTTGAGCGACACTTGAAATTTATTTTCTTGAGCATTTTGTTTCTTGCAAAAACCCTATCCCTAACTTATCCTTTTCAATCCCTCTTTTAAGAAGATGGGTTTTATGAGTGCTCTTACAACCTCTGATGTTCCAATTTGTAATATACATCAAGAGTAGATTAACTAGAGGGAGAGAGGGCTACATCTATTGTTGGATACTACCCTAAACCCACCAGTTGTTCGCCTATTGCTCTGATTCTTTGGACATTGCTAGGTCTTCCCCTCTTATCTTTCTTCGAGTTTTTCTTGCCGTCAGTGACTTTGAGGGATTCAACAACAACCCCTAGGGAGCTTGAGTTTTTAGCTTGAATAATGGCTTTCTCTAGCAGGGAAACTTGCTGAGGGGGAATTTGGGAAGTGTCTTTATCGGAACAAGCCATTTACATCCTATCTAGGTCTAGGTTGCCTATTTCCAGATCTTCTGAGACTGCTTCCTTTGTCCGTGAGTCTTTCTTGGCCTCCTCTTATTGGCACTGAATAAGGGAGTCTGAGATGGTTTTTGCTATATCTGGTTTCTTTTTGGGGTTTTATTTTTCTAAATTCCTCAGTGCTCTTTGTCCTATTCCCTTTTTTGTTCTACTTGGATTTTATCCTTCACCGTATCTACCTGTTTGTCGGTGTTGCAGTTTGACTGATCTTCTTGGAGGGTCTCAAACTAATTATGGGTCTGCACTCTTTTGTTCACTTCCAGCCCTAAAGTCTTCCTCGCTTGTCATTTCTTGTTTTGAATTTTAGTAAACCCTTCTGCATCCTGGATATATTGATCTTTCTTCCCCCCAGGCCTTTTATTTTGGGGGCAATCTCTGAATAGATGGCCATTCTCATGGCATCTTCTACAGCGAAAAGGGATCTGTTCATAATCTATGGCTTGAAACCATTCCTCATATTCATAGGTTATCTCTATTCCATCAGGAAAATCTCTAGAGATGTCAAGGTAGATACATATTCTGGCATACGATATATATTTTCTTTGTCTAGTTTGCTCTGAGACTTTGATAAAGTTCCCCAAAGTGTTCCCAATGTCCATCAGTATTTCTTCCTTCCAGTATTCCATTGGGAGGGAATACATTCTTATCCATATAGGTGCTATCATCAAGTTTTCTTTGTCTGGGTCGAATCTCTCTTTCCATGGTCTTAAAAAGAGGCCTGCCAATTTATAAAAGTAGGGTCCATTCTCAAAGATTTTCATTCTGTCCTCTTCATTAAAGAATATTATAGCGAAGAATTGTTTTGCTCCCAGTTGTAGATCGTAGTGTCCTTACGGTATCCATGTTGTGTTGATCCACCAGACGAGGGTCTTTTCTATGGGCCAAATCCCAATGAATTTTCCTATGAGTGCCCTCTCTTTCATGTATTGAATGTCCTCCCTGACTCTTTCAGGTTTGATCTGCATTCTTGGCACATTCTTGTACTTTGTGACACATTGTCATGTCCTTCGCGTGCCCTGATTATTTGTTTCTTCCTTTCTGATTCTGTTGCAGCCTTCCCCATCTCTTAGCGTTATAGGGGCATTTATTACTCCTTTCCCTTTTTCATTTTCTTTTCCTGACATAACATGATCTTCCTCTACTATTTCATTCCTTCCAAGGTCTCTCTCCCCCCGAGGAGGAGTAGGAACCATTATGAAGGGATCTTTTGGAACGTCGCCGACCTTCCTGACCACCGCGAATCCTTCCTCCTACAAACCCCACCCCCTGCCTTCAATCAGGTTGTACCGCTCATTTCTTCTTCCTCTATGTGTAATGCCGGAACTTCTAATAGTTTTAAATACTTGTTTACATTATTCTTAGTGTTTCTTACATGGATTTTCATTCTTTTTATTGTTATATACAATACTGTTTTATTAAAATAATTTAAACAAGTGGTAGATTAATGATAAAAAATCAATATTCAAATTAAAGAACTCTATGAGTTGCATTATATACACTAAGATTATTAACCAAATATAATCATGATATAAATGATAAATCATAATATGGAAATAATAACATAATTTAAACAAGTGGTAGATTACCATAAAAATTCAATATATTCAAATTGAAGCACTCTATAAATTGAATTATATACACTAAGATTATTAACCAAATATAATCATGATATCAACAATAAATCATAATATGAAAATGATAAATCAATGATGTCCATAGTGTCCTAGAAAAATTTATATATGCATACACGTAGAGAGTTTATCTTATAAGGAATCGATTTTTCAATGTATTCATAAAGAAAAGACAGGATTTGGGGCACATGATAGGATTTTTGGCACATGATAAGTCAAACTAATTATTCTATTATAAAATTTGTATAAAGTGCATTTTATTGAATATTATACAGATATGATATATTATTCTACCTAAATGATTGAAAACATTCCTAACTAACATATCCGATCAAATCCATAGTTACATACATAAATTATAAAACATTATTTAAATCTATACATCATGACCAAAAATAATATCTTTAGAAAATTCATTTAAACAATCTAAAACATTAATTAAATCTATACGTCATGACGAAAAATGAAAAAAATTAATATATTTAGGAAAATCATTTAAACACAAGTGCAACATATTATATATAAACATCAACCAATTATGAAGACATTAATGTATGTATCGCATGACCAAATTAAATCGTTTAAACATTTAATTATATTATATTTGAACTTGATCCAAAAGCTATATATATATATGAGCAATCCAAAATTGTATATATATATATATATATATATATATATATATATATATATATAAGTTTAAAATAAATAAGTTTAAATGATAAGTTTAAAGTTTTAACATACAATTTCATTAACAAGTTCACAAGTATAAAAACATATATGACTATGTAATATCCATTGTATGGATATCGCTATCCGCATTATCTTGGTGATTGACCTATAACACATTAAACATTTAAGTAAGCTTTAATAGATAAATTTTATACTGTAAATAAACTTGAATAAAATTAAAATTGGAAATTAAAATAATAAATATGAATAAATATTCCTTGGTGATCCCAACACCCAAAGAGGTCACTGCATCCATAGTCATGGAAGGTTTTACAATCCATTTACCGACCTACAATTTTATTTCATTACTTAAACTTTTCATACATACGTATAAAATAAATTAAAAGCTAACATGTGAATCATTAAACTTAAACATTTGAAACATGTAATTTAAACAGTATAAAATAAATTTAAACAAAATGTCAATTTTTTAAAATAATTACTAAAACATTTGAAAGGTGCAATTTACCTCAATATCTTGGGAGACACTAGGAATGTCTCCCAAAATTGATGATGAGAGGGGCTCAATACCCATGGTCCTAGGAGAAGGGATTGGAATATGTGAACACAACCAAAATTTAAAATCTTATAAAATGGTGTAATGACAATAATGAGAACATATAAATTTATAGAAATTTATGCAAATGTACCTCTTTCAGTGGCCCTAGGTTAACACTAGAGTCGACCTTAAAATCATGTCCATTCAACATTTGGGTGAACTGCATTTCAAATGAGTTCATTTTAAATACCCATTGTTATATATATATATATATAAACTAGGAAAGCATGATTTAACAATTATGAGGTAAAAATAAAAGTTCTCACATACCTCCCCCCTCCCTTCTCCCTTGTGATGGAGTAACTCAAACAACCCATCTCAACAATGTTTTGCATAGGCCTTGGCATAGTCAAGGCTCATTGAATCTACCTCAATATCTGTTGTATAAGAAAAATTTGCATGAGTACAAGCACGTGCTCTATGTCAATTCATTCCCACATCAACCCCCACTAGAGCAGATGGTAAGTTGTCTCCTATGATGGTTCTCACCTCTAGACCAGTCTGAGAGGTCGCCTCCATATCTGATCATAATGTAACAAGTCTATGTGGCTGAGGCACCAAACGAGGTGTAGCCTTAGGAAACAATGGACCTCGAAAGGATCCTTCCCATTCATACATATTTTCTTTTCCAATTCCATAAAATTTGGATGGAGCATGTGTGTAATCAGGATTCATGTTTGAAGAAAACTATGGATAAAAAAATCTCACAAAATAATGTGGCACTTCATCCTTCCATGGAAATATGCCACAGGCTACCAAGAATCTATCATATAAATGGTGTGCAATCTCAAGGTGCTTGAAATATTTCACCTTTTAACATCTTTTGCTTCAGTACTTATTTAAACTTAAACATTGAAATGGCATCTGCTTTTGATACCCTCTTATCTACATCATCCCACTTTTCATGACCCATCACCTAACCCTTCCACATTTGCATCAAATGAATAAAACAATCGGTTGTTGGCCGAAGACTTCTATAGGAACTAATAAAATTTCCTAAAGATTCCAAAATTATTTGCAAAGTTTGTCGGCTCTCATTTGGGAGTTCCAAGCTAGCAAGATAACCCTCAATTTGTTATGGTGGGATGTTCATTTTTCAAGGGTGACAGAAACAATATCATTTTCCCAAGAAAGAGCATCGGGTTAATCTAACTGATAAATGGTCCCGCTTGCAACCATGTGCTTGTTTGAAAGTAGCCCTTCATTGAACTTATCCCTTTAGTCGAGCATTTGCATGAACTTGATCTTGGTCCCTTGCAACATCCTCATCATCTCCACCCCTTGCATCATCACCCTCATTTTCTGCAAATGCATCATCACCCTCATCGTCTTTTAATGCGTCATTGTAACCCTCAACAACACCACGATCATCTACATTTACACATGTGATCATGTATAATTTAGTATATAAAGACATAAGTATATATATATATATATATATATATATATATATATATACGCATGTGCAAATTAGTAATTTATTTAAATAAATTAATATATATGTAACATATTACCACTAAAATATGGTTGGTTTATTGGTCATTCTCTAAAATGATGAGCAAAAGAGGGAAAACAGTCATGAGATGAATCAAACAGTCGACCAGATACATATGTTTTCCCACTGTCACAAGACAATCTATTACGTCGTATCTCTACAAAGAAAAGTGCTAACAAAACTTAGTAAAATCAATGAACAAGATTTAAACCAAATATGAATATGCATGCATACTCAAAAAAATTTATGTGCATAAATTTTAAACGTGTACCAGTGTCTCGATATAATACACTAGAATCTCTAGATGTTTCAAACCATCTTTGAGAAAAAACATTTGAAGGTATTTCAATAGTCATATCTATCGTATTAGGCATCCTTGTATCAGTAGATGTACGAGTGCATCTTTGAATCAAAGAATGAGTGAACACCTCATCTCGATCCATCTCTACTATATCTCCTTGAAACATCAAAACAAACATAAATGAACTAATACAGTTTATCCAATGGACATTGACGATAATATTGCTATGCAATTTAGCCCATATAAATTTTTCAAGGACACAAAAGAACAATTCAATATATTTATTGTGTGCCCATCTTTATGATGTGCATCTATTTTTTCCCCATAGGTATCCCTCTTTATTTATCCCGAACAAGCCATTCCTCATCCCGAACAAGTATCACTCTTATTAATCTCATTTCGATAGTGGTCATGTTTGACATAGTCATGGTTAATAAAATGAATTTCAACCATGAGAGATTAGGTAAATTGCAAATATTTTGGGATTCATTAAATACTAAATAAATATTATATGCAACCCTATGAAGGCCAAAAATCCCCCTTTAAGTAGGATTGAAGGATCAAAATGCATCCTTCACATGGAACTAACATATTTGGATTGAGTTTTAAGGTTATACTATTAACGTTTATAGTAAGTGTCCATATTTTGTTAACTTTTGTAGTAACTGTCCATATTTTGTTGATATTATGAAGTCCAACAAGTTTCTTTAAAATATCCATTTAAAAGAAATAAACATAGATTTGGAAATTGTAAACCAATTGATCATGCACATAAGATAAGAATTTATCTAATAATATTTGATTATTAAAGTAATATATTCCTTCCCATGTATTCCCAACTAAATATATTATAATGTCATCCATGATATTTTCATTTTACTGAATTTTTTTTATAGGTTTTAGTCTCTCTTTTTAAAGAGAGTATAGGTTAGGTATCATATAACTTTAAAATAAGAAAATAGTTTTCTTTAATAGTTTATGTGAAAGTTGTTATTGGAAATCATCATAGTTATCAAGTCCTATTCTTACTCTCCATCTTAACTACAAATCATGTGAAGAACTTGTTAGGAACTAATCTAAGTTATTTTCTTCCATCCTCCCAAAAACCTATTTCTTAGTTTTAGTTTTATTTGAACGTTTGTTTGTTTGGTAATGTGATAAATAGACATTTCATATTCTATGTGAAATAATAAGAATAAGGTTTACTTTTTATCCTAGGTTTACATTTTATCCTTTGTCAAATCATTTCGTAATTGACATATTTATTTTTATGCTTACATGGTTTGACCTCTACCATAATAACTACCCATTTACAATCGATAGTCTGTATAATCTGATCCCAGAAAAAAAAAAAGGATTATTACATACACCAAGCAAAACATAGATCAAACAAAACCACTCTATATAAAACAATAATGAAATTTCTCATAAATATAAATATACATCTCATTCCCAAATCAACAACTTATGATCTTATCTTAAGATTTAATTCACTTATATTATTTTTTATGTATACCAATGCAACTAGCAACTCCCACAACCATATTTCACAAGGATAAGAGAGCAATTGCGGTCAAAGAGAAAGACACAGGAAGGTCGGCCAATATGAAAAATATATTGACTCCGCACAACTTTCCTCAAATTTAGTTGTTTCCTACATTAAAAATTAAAGGTTGATATTGGTATTTGTTTTTATCCATGGTTGAAATATTGTTGTAAAGTTAAAATTTATAAAACTTTCATCAAATTCAGTTGTTTCCTACATTTAAAATTATACTTTGAGATTTCTCTTTATTTTTATCTATGTTTTAGTAATATTATCAATAAAATAGATTACTATAAACACAATTGTAACCCATTTTATCCAAGTTGACTATGTATTTTTATCAAATTGCATGTAGTCGCACTAAGAGAAACTACAAATTTATCATTGCTTTAAATAATAGATGCATTTTCCAACTTATGCAACCTATTTGCAATGCAAGGGTACAAAGAGGTATGACTCTATATTTTCCAACTTTTGCAACCAAGTTGCAAGGAAAGGGTACAAAGAGATATAACATGATAAATCCTTATACATGGAACTTCCGACATGAAAAAGTGAAGAGGTGACAAAAGGCATAGATTACATGTTGAGTGTCAAAATTGAATGTGAACAATAAAACTATAAAATAAGACTTTATTAATAATACTAGTAAACTGACCTTAGGTTCTTCAATCAATTTAGCAGTGCAGTCATAAAATCATGCAAGTGACCATGGGTAAAGAAAATCGCACAAATTCTACGCAAATAAGAGAAACACATTAAGGTTTCACACAAATGTAGTCAGGGTGAAGGATGTGTAGTGTGAAGGACATGTTGACAAATCAATGATGGATTAAGAAATATTGGAGGGGAAGAATGTATGGAAGAGGAAATAAAATAAATATTTAAAATGGAATAGTAACACATCATTGATCCAAAGGATTTTCAACCATGAACTAAATGTGATATCAAGCATTAAAACAGAGCTAACATTCTATCTCACAGTATCCTTTATATATGGAATGGGAAATGGAAATTGAACAGATATCTCAGGAAACATACATTTAAAACTTAAATTTTGTTAGAACTGGGAATGACTAGTAATACAATGCATAAACATATTCTATATCCAATAGTACAACTAACAAGAGGAATACATAAAAGGATCCAATAAGACAACTGGTTATCTTTATTGTAAGAATGGCATTAATATTTTAAATACATATTCTTCTCCTATCAAGATGTCCAATCTTATTAAAGGATATTTTCAAGTTCAACTAATTTGCTTAACAAAAATAATTAAAAACATGATTAAAAATAAAAAATAAAAATGAAATTATAGAATGCCAACGAAACAGATTTACGTTTCCATCCAATTATAATTGTGACATTAAAATAATTTTAAAAATGTTAAAATAAATCGTGGCAGGTTTAAACTATCTCCTCATAGCTAAATGAATGAGTATGCATATGTATTGTGTTATCACTATGTTTGAATTTTGGAATTATGGGATCATAGGGCTTGGAAATGGTTATCTTTTAAGATTTCATGAAATCGCTCTTGAAATTAACAGGTTAGCATAATATTTGTCGTAGGCTGTTGGATGATGAAAATGAGTTTGATCTATGGCAATATATCACTTTGTCTTTGGAGCGTGCACTAGCAGAGAGGAGGTAAACAACGATAAGATCGATGGTCCAGATGCAAGGTGATGAAGGTCAACGATGGAAAGACATTCCGCCAATCAGAGATGTGAGGTAACATTTGGTCTTTAGATTTGCGAAGTAGGTTAAAGGGGAGAAGTGTTGGAGGGTCGAGATAAATGCAAACGTAGATCGATGGCCCTAAATAATTCCATTCGATAAACATTCACAGAGGGAGAAACTTTTCCAAATCGTGGAATGTGTTAAAAGGATAATGGATCAAATGGTTGAGATAAAGGTAGAGATATATCCATGGTCATAGTCAATTCCATGATCTGAACTAGCACGAATAAAGTCGATATTTTGAATCACAAAAAGTTGTAGAGGCTACATAGATCAACGGTCATGACATGAGGTCGGGGTTGATTGACAGACGTGGTAAATTTTGCGATCTGAAGGTTCCCAATTGATTGAATGAGGGAGGGTTGATGAAATGTTAAGGTATCCCAAGTTGAATGGTCCCAATGAGGGAAATTTACTGATCAACGGTTGTTGTTGACTCTCTTGAATCAAGTTGTGCAAGTTGTTAGTGTTGGAATCTGGCGTAAGGATGCTACGCACCAAATGATCAGATTGCAAAGCAAAGAATCCAAGTGGAGTTGAAAAGGTTTATTCCTTCTGAGCTATGGAGTTGACGATAACCCGACTAAATGTATGAAGCACCAGCCTGGACAAGATTGAACTACCGCATGAATAGACAAGGTAGGAATTCACGAACCCCTTAAGCATTTATAAAATGGAAATTAGGGGAGGCCATGTACACGTGTATGATGGATACAAGAGGGGTTCAGATCAACGGTCTAGAACCTTTCAACCTTGTAAAGGTCATGTCCTAGTCAAGTATGGTATATAAAGGATATCCTCACGTATGATCTGACCAATAATCATATCCCTTGACTCCATTTATGACATGCCTTAAGTGAAAATTATGACCACGGCATCACCAACCCTCCCGACTCTAGATATCTTCCATGAGGCTTACATAAGAAGCAGTGGGGGATCATGAAAGTTGGATTTTTGAAGAGGATAATATGTCCCTTACACGAAGCAAAGGGATGTGGTTAGCCAAAACCATTCTGAATATCACTGTTAGCATAAGTGAAAGGGAAAATAATGTTAGGTACAAATTTTGTGATCCATATGGGCAGTAACGCAACATCACAGGAGGCGGCGTGGTTGGATTCTCAGCAGCAAATGGAAAATGCCACCCTCATGTCCAGTCATGTAACCATCATGATGACCAACTAAGGAGTGTGTGATAATGCTGACTAGTCATCTCCATTTCCATCTTCATATCCCTATATAAACGCCACCCTCCAGAACCGCTGAAGAGCAGGAGATGAGTGAACGATGAGGAGAAAATTCAGAGCATTAATTTACATACGGTATTGAGTTTTCTAGCAAATTTCTAGGGCTATTTGGTTTTAGAATCTTTTCATTCAAGGATTTTTGATGGTTGGAGAACATTCCTTTACGTTCTTGTATCATCCTAGATATATACACCAAGAAAACACCAACCATCGAGAGTCGGATGCGAAGCACTTTGAGAGATATACCTATTTTTAGATAGCCATACCTCCTATTGCGCAGTGCCTAGGTTTTCATGTCCTATGGGGGTCCCTCCAAAATCCCTGGATGCAACCACTACCTCCAAATCCTCGGTACATGGTGACCATGTTTAGCAGCAACCAATAGGAGTGAATTCTTGTACTAGAAGGGTGGGTGTCCAAAGTTTTCATCACTGGATTTTTGAATTCCACTTACCAACTTTATCTGAGGTGGTGAGGAGGTCGAAGGAATGCCCCATCGTATTTCCTATAGGATATCCCACCTCAGGGAGGTGAGGAGTACAAGAATGACAAGCCACTGCAGAGGCTTGTTTCTTCCAGGAGCAATGCGGCCCTTCTTGAAGTCCCCTCATACAATAGTGTTACCTAGAGAGGAGGGAACGATGAAGAAGGATGAGCATGGAAAGGATATAAAGTCCTTTTCCAACCATGAGACCATGTAGAAACATGCCTTTGAAAACCGAACGAACACAAAGGGAAGGACATGCTACTGACTCGACAGACAGACAGGTGGCCAATCCCAGTTAGAAATGAGCCACTAGAAGCATACTGAGACATCGTTTTCGCGACACACAAGCTCAGAACCATAAATGTCATGCTTCCATCCAAAACAAGCACACGCATTAGCTCCCATGATGTCTTTTTTTAAATATATGTGAACCCTGGTAGCAGTACCATGCTCTAGGTGTTAGTTTTGATTATGGATGTAAACAGTTTCAGATGCTATTTCGATGGATTAATCTTGGGGGTCTGAGACATTATAAATTAGCTCCCCACAGAGGGGAGAAGGGTTGGTTTTTCAAGAGCGTAGAGGCTCTGCATTGTAATGGGTTTCATTTTTTCCAGAGATGAATAAAATTGCAGAGGAGGAATGTTAAACCTCTCATGGTAGAGATTCCTGTTCCATCTTTTCTTCAATAAGTGATTTCTTTACGTGATTGTTTATCCTATTTCCACTCTATTTTTTATTTTCTTTCATGTTTGAACATTAGTGTATATGGTCCAGAATTCATCTCGCATGATCTAGGTCCAGTTTTCAAGCATTTTAAAACATTTTCTTCTGAAGTATTGCATAATTCTCCCCCATTAGGTGCTCTATTTGATGGTTTGTCTCCTTTTGTCTGCAAATCAACCTGCTAATACCTCCATATTGAAGAAACAATGTCTATCTTGCCTATGTCCACACACCTTTAGACTTCCTACCTCCTGCAACATACTTTCATACCTGATTGTTGAATCCATCTCCCAATAGTCTCCTCCATGATTGTCCCACCAAACTTTATAAAAACAAACTTGTTCTATTGAAAAATATGACCTTCTGACTGTCTTTGATTGAATATTTTGAGTATTAAAACCTTGTAAATAGTGAGAGATCTGTCTCTGATTGTATTGGGTCAGAAATACAGTCTAAAGTGGTTCTTGTTGTTACCTCGGGATCTACCTCTCACAACTTGGGTACATTTTGAGTGCTAACATATTGTTTACTGGATCTATAAATTGCGCAAAAGTTGTCATTTGAAACAGTAAGCAAACAAACTTTCAGTACAATTTCTATCCATTTATATCATTCATTCTTGTTAAAATTTCATTCATAAATGGATATATAACTATGTAATATCAAATTTTTATTTCAAATGTGTAACAACTACCATAAAATATATATTTTTATAAATTTTGTTTCTATATTAAATATTATGGATATCAATAATGTCACTCTAACAAATTGACAAACGTTTCATATAAAATAGCATAGTCACATATTAACGATCCACTTACCTCCACCACCGCAAAAACAATGATCCACCACTGCGTAGACAAAGGGACGATAAGGCCGCACCATAGTGCAGTTAATGCTCCTTCACCACATAGATAAAGGGATAGGAAGATACACCACCACGCATAAGCAAACAAGCATAAAATGCGCACCAGCACTAGCAAAGCACAAGCACCAGCATAGGGCGTCGGACATGGAAAATGATGAATAGGGAGAATGAGCAGACAAGGCTCAACCGTCGCGCAGACGAAGGGTCAAGAAGATGCACCACCATGCATGAGCATATAAGCAGAGAGGGCACACTAACACCAACACAGGGTGCACCGATACCAACAGAGCACTAGAGAGGGCGCACTAGTATAGCAGAGTAGGAAAAATGATGAACAATACAAATAAAGAAACAATAAATGATTATGTTCAGTTAATACATATATAAAATTTGTTTGGTCGAACAATTTTTCGACTAAGCATTTGTTCGGATGAAAACATTTTTCGACCGAACAACTTTTAGGCGGAAAAAAACTTTCAGCTGAACAAGTGTTCGGCAAAAAAAAAATTTATTGAACGTTATTTTCCTAGACATTCGTTCAAAACACACATTACGAGGTACTCTATTAACTTTAACTTTCAGTCATAAAAGTCTTTCGGTCGAAATTTAGTTGCATGTTTTTGGCCAAAAACATAAATTAGTTTGACCGAAAGGTTTTGGAATACGAATTCCAGAAGTCGATTTCCATCAAAAAGACACCCAGATTCATGATTTCACCTAAAATACATCATAAATCTATAGGACTATTTCCTTACTTAGTTTGGTAGTTTCCATATTGCTACATTATCTATTCGACAATATTTTATTTTGTTGTATAATCACAAAGATTGTCAATGTTGAATATAGGAGAGGTATCGAATTCTTATCAAATAATAAGCATTGTTGCCAAATTTGACAGGGGTCAATATTTGTTTCATTTTTAATTTAGCATATTGGCCATGGCGAAACCAAGATTTCTGTAAACATGGCCTCACCATATTACTAATTTGATATTCTATTTTCCTCTTTTATCCATAACGTATTTATCCTTATAGAATTTTTTATGTTGTTCATTGTTTTTTCAAATCTTCTCAAGGAAATATATTGTTCCATCTAGTAATTGTTCAAGATGAGCATAGACATGAGCATAGATAAGAGCATATGCTAGAATAGTTGTAAATTATTCCACTCCTTTGGGATAATATTATATACCATATCGATAGGAAAACCATTATTCTTAAAGAATGACACATTAGTGAAAGAGAAAATTCAGCTTGAGGTAATATGAAGATACTTTAATCACTAAGTTCTCGATAGATTTAGTTCGACTATGTATTATAGTTCTAATTTACATTTTTGTTTTTCTCTCTCATTGTAAAAAATTATTAGGTTCGTTGGTCAGAAAAGATCATTCATGTAAATGTGTTTATTTTAATTGTAACTGAGGAGACTTGGATAAACATGACTAGTCTCCACCAAATTTGTACTTCTATAATAGTTTAACTAGTTTCTCAGTGTTGTATAGAATTCACCTTTTAGATGTGATATTTTTTAATTTCAAAATAAGATGTAAATTTCAAAATAAGATGGCAACCAGGTCCACATGGGCATTAACCATTTTTTCGAAATTCTAAAATTCTTGTTAATTTCCCAAGTTAATGAGCGTGCCATATTATTTTGACAAAAAAATTAGCTACATTGATACTTTGGGCCTTTCAATTGGTTTGTCAAATCTATTTTTGCATAAAAATATGTTCTTCATATGGATCCATTTGTCCTCATTCCCTTTTCTTAAATGCTTTCCCTTTTGATTGAAATTTTTTTAATCTTTGTTGATTGAAAGAGTTGTGGGTACGTGGATCCTTAACAATTGTTTTGTTCCTCTGTATTTAACTGTTAATTTATTTTGTATCTAACTTTTTAGTTATTTTGTATTTCATGTTCTTCATTGATTGAAAGATATGTGCAGAAGGTAAGATGAAAAATGTCAAAATTTAGGTGCAACTCAATAAAACATAAATTGTTTATGGAGGAGGAAAAGAACACAACTCTAATAGAAGGAAAAATTACCCTATACATTACAAAAAAGTACGGGCCTTTAAATAGAGCAAAACCATATTGTGTGTGATTGCTATCTTGTCTGTAAATGAACTTTTCCATAAGGGGAATATTCTGAGTCTAGTGTGACAGTTACATTTCAACTTTTTAAAAAGAGTGACAACTTTATGTACATAAATATTATGTACTAATTTCTAAGGTACACACATTTTAATATTTAGAACAAGCAATGGGCATCAAATCCTATTTCTAATACACTTGAAAGGCTCACTCAAGCTCTACAAACAAAGATGTTTTGTTAGATTCTAGATGATGAGTCTATACCTTCTACAAGGGAGCATTTCCAAACATGTAGTTCAAATAAGTAGAGTCCATAGTCACTTTGTAATATCCCCGGTTCTGACCCCGGTTGCATTAAAAGATACATGATGTATATGTTGTAACTAATCGTGGTGTGGAGCTAAAGGAAAAAGCCCCATCATTGATTTGATTGTGTTATGTTTCGGCAATTGGGATCGTTGTCGATGGTATATCGTGCTATCCGCACATGATAGTTTTGCATCATGTAAATATGCACATTACTTAAAATAAACCTACATCCAGCTACGACGGTGCAACGCTAAATGAAAAGGGCATGATTTCCTAAGGTTAAGGGGGGGGGGGATTTTAAACCATGAGCCTATGGGGAAAATCCATGTGTCAGCCATTAAAAGCCCTGATGTTAGTTGGGCAGTTAATGCTGGAAAGTGGTGGGTGGCAGCCTTTCCCCCACGCACTCTCCACCAGCTGGTTCAGTCACCCTCACAGACTAGGAGTGGTTTCCTCACGTGTCATTTGGGATGCCCAATCGCTTCTATCCACTTTCTCCATCGTTGTATGTTCATTCCTCACGCAGAGGGGAGTTAAAAAGATCCACGTTTCTGGGTGTGGGGGTTGGTTCTCCTTTATCTCACCAATTGTTGTTCTGTGGATACATTTTCCTAATTACGTAGAGAGTCTGTATTTACTCCCCCATTTCCGACTGTGTAAATGTGTCGTGGATTCATTGTTGAGAAGGGACCATTGTTTTCCCACATTTACTGGCTATGTCTAGAATGTGTAATGTCATGTTACTTCATCGTGAACCGGGGGCTGTTGTTCTTCCTCTGATCGCGGGTTTCTATGAGTACCTACATTGTGTTGGCTGTGGTCTCATTCACATTTTGGTTGGATATTTCTTCCTTTTACATTTTGGGATGATGTAAGCTATTATGGAGTCATTTTGGCCACAATAGGGCCAAGAAAGACTCAGGGATTGTCTTCCCCTGTCCAAGCTGTGAAGTGCTGATTTTGCTGCATGCATGCAATGGTGGGTCTTTAGACTGTGTGGAGTGGGATTGAAGGCTGCATATGCTTGAGAAACCTAGGTTTGAGGAGCCAAAAAAATAGAGTTAGATGGTTGGCGTTCTTCTCCACAACCCCGGAAGATCACTGGAAAGGGAAGTCAAGGTCTGAGGGACTGTGAAGTAGAGAAGGGACTGATTCCTGGTGTCGGGTGTGTGCAGGTGTCTTAGAGGTCAGGTTAGCTATGGTGTAGGTGTCCTTAGCTCTTCCATGAGCTCACTAGCTTAGCATTTAGCTTCTCTGATCTCCTTGATAGCCTGATAAGCCCTACTGTGTGGGCTTGGCTGATTTGTGTACCTTGGCTATGTGTAAGCCTGCTTAGTCCCTTATTCCTTGGGGAATCATGCCCAGCTCAGGGGTGGCAGTGTTGCTGAGAGATTGATGAGCATGCTCGCCTATGGTTGGGTGGAACGTTGTAGTGACGTAGCTATTTGTGGGGCAAGTTCTTCATGAGATAAGTATCCTTGTCTATTTCATCTCTACAATTATATTTGATGGCTAGTGAACTGTGATGAACATGTTGAATGCCTAAATGTATGTTTTCTTTCACTGTGTATGTGAATGACTATGCATATTAGCATGTTTTATATGTTAAAAATTTTATTTCAGCATTTTATTTATGTTCATGTTCATGGGGCTAGTTGCCCGGATGTTTGATGGTTTGGTTGTGTCCTCTTCTTCAGTCAGAGGGTCAGGGACGTTACAGTATGGTATCAGATCTCTAGTTGTAGCATGATCCTGAATGGGCCTTAAATATGTAGTGACAGAGCTTATGTTGCAACATTTGGGCCTGAAAGGGCCATGAAATATCAGCTAACAGAGGCAGGTTTCCTTCTGCCCAGCAGAGATCAGAAATTTCTGACAAGAAATTCACATAATTTGCCTAAGTGCCATCGACCCATCAGGAGACTAAGTGTGAAGCTCTTCTGATGTAGCATCTCACCTAGTCAGAAGGTCACCTGACAGTCGAAAGAAAATTGTGAAATTCCTCTATGTGCTCGTCGACCGTCGGTGAATGTTAGAGGATGGGGGAGACGGAGTTTCGGAGGAGATCAGCCGAAGACTGCCGAAACATTGGCTCAATTAGTCTGAAGGTCCTCCGATATTGAATGTTGGCAATCGGTGAATGTTAGAGGAAGGGAGATTTGATTCGTTGGTGTATGATAGAAGACATAAGAGCCAATGCAAAGCAGTGGAAAGTTGAAGTGAAGACCGTTGACGCAAAAGAATAATTTTTGTTTCGAAAATCTTCTAAGTGTAAGACCATCGACACATTGGAAGACTAAGTGGGAAGCTCTTCCTATGCGGTGGAAAAATTAGTCTCAAGAACCCCCGATAAAGACCTCAGCATCAACAAAAGTTAGATGGTGATGGAGCCGCAATTTCGACGGAAATTAGATGAAGGAAACGTCGATACGATGGTAGGAAAAAGTTGAGAGCACCGAGGAGGAAGGAGGAATCTTCACCGAAATTATCCTAAGTATTAAAGATGTAGGTGAAACTTTGTTGTCTAGATTGTTGATACTGTTGGAAAAAATTAGATGATAACGGTGCCGATGACAAAGGGTTTCGGTGGAAGATAGGCGAAGGCAGAGCCGCAGTTTCGACGAAAATCTATCGAAGATCGTCGAACCTTCGTCGAGAATTAGACAATGAAGTACCTGACGTGGAGAAGAAGAAGAAGAAATTTTTTTGAAAATTTGAAAATTTGTCTAAGTGTTCCGCAATCGAAAAAATTTAGAGGATAGGAGCGTCAATTGGTGGAAGTTAGTTGATGAAATCTCCGACACGTCGACTCACTTAGTCAGAACCATCGACAAAATTTAGATGATGGGACCGCCGACAAACTACGTAGGAAAATTTTAGTTGATTTTGTGTCTGTCTTTGTGGCTGGCTAGTGGACTATCCTTTCGATGGATAGAGTCCCCAACCGATGATGCCGCAGAGGATAGTTTTGCCGACAACCAATGCAACGGAAAATTTCCAAAAATTTTCTAAGGCACAAGAATATCGGTGATCAAGAAAGATTAGTTGTTGGAATCGTCGATGACTAGAGGATGGGATCGACGATGAATAGAAGATGAAGCTGCCGAGGCTAGTGAATTCGATCGACGAATATTAGTTAAAGGAAGAGCAGATGCAAAGAAGAAATTTCAAAAAAAATTCTAAGTGTTGAACCCATTGGCGATCGACGGAAGTTAGTTATATTGGTCACCAATGAACGTCGAAAATAATTAGTGGTTTGTGTGCCACCGTTGTGGAATTCTAGAATACTAATCTCCCGACAGATAGAGGCCCCGACCGCTGATGCCATAGTTGTTTGTGCTTCTGACCGTCGATCGGAAATTGTTAGTTGATCAGGCCGCCGATCGAAAAACATTGAGGCTTGTGAAACTTCCATTGTGGATGTCTAAGGAACTATTCATCCGATGAGAAGTGCATCCGAGCACCGATGCAATAGAGACTAGTCACTCCGACCGCCAGTAAAGTTGTGAACCGCAAAAACCTTAGAAGGTTCATTGGCCACCGTTGCGGAAGCATAGAGGACTAACCATCCATTGCATAGTGCACCCAACCACCGATGCGGCGGTTAGTTAGTTTCCCCGCTAATAAATTTTAGAGTGTTAGATAACTACAAACCCGATACTGTGGAGGAAATTAGATGATTTGATCACTGAAATGCTGAAAAGTTAGTGGGAAAGAGGCCCGATGAAAAATACTTGGCATCGTCGATGCTATCCGGAAGCTTAGATGTCTATGTACCTGATGCGCCGGAAAGATAGATGAACAGGTCACCGATGAGCATGGAGGAAACTAGAGCTTTTGGCTGCCAAAACATCAATAACTTAGTTGGAAAGGGGTCCAATTGGGAAAAAAGAATTTTTGGGGTTTTTGAGGAGGGTTTTTGAATGTATTTTCAATAGACTACCAATGGATTATAGGGATGAAAAGGAAGAAAATTCCAGGTGGCTGAGGTTGACATTCCAGACCATAATACATTTGGTAAAAAGCATCATTTTTGAAGGGGTGTGGTTTTCACACCTGAGGTCAGAATGAAGCATGTGGATAGGATGGAAAGCTTATCTAGTAGGGAACAAGGGAGAGTCATTGGAATTTGAATGCAGTGCATCAAAATGATAGTGATTGCTTGAAAGAGAAATGTGCTGCTATCAATATGAACAATCTAGGAATTGCATGCCTAGAGGCAGCAATACCATGAAGTCAAACCAATTGTTGTGTGGAAGAGGAGTTCCATGCAAGGATGAGGGACTTGAAAAGGGAAATTTCCTTAAACCCTGTCTTGCTAATTATGATTACAAATTTTATACAAGAAATGTATGAGGATATGCCTTACATGCATAGGATATTACATGTTGGTAAGAATAGTTAGAATTATACATTTATAACGAGTCGCTAATGATAATTATTGCATTGGTGTGAGAATTAGTGGAAAAATCAATGACAACATGGACATGGCTAAATATGTTGCTGATGCTGACGAATGTGACTAGCAACCCTATGGAGAAAGGGATAAGGAAGCAAGTCCAGAATCAAAAGTTGGTGATGAAATTCTGCAATCTCCTGCAAAGGACCAACCAAACTAGTAATGTCAAGGGTGTAAGTAGGACCCATGAAGGTAAGAGTTTAATTATGACAATTGCATGGAGTGGTAAAAGAAAGAGGTCTCATACCATATGGGTATTTGAATTTTATACTGCATTCATAGAGAAAGGTGTCATGCCTGTATTATGTTGTTATGAGCTCAGTAGCCCAAGGAAAGTAAGCACTGATGATCTTGATTATAGTCATGCATACTATATGAAGTAGTCATGGTTAGGCCATGCATGGTATGTTTGAACGAATAGTATTCCTGAATCAATGCAAGGTAGCATTGAGTGGGTATGCATTAAAAGATTTTATAAATCTTGTAGTTATGCAGTGAATGGATGCATATGAAAAGTATGAGTAAAGGTTGTAGATATGCATACATAAGTATGGATGCAAATGTTGCGATGTAATGCATGAATGAATAGAGATAGTGCATGAGTTATTATGAATAACTAATGGCTGAAATGATGAATTGATGACAATTCTGGAACCATTTCAAGAGTTGTTATGAATGCAGGATATTAAGTGCATGAAGAGGGTAGTCATGATCGATTGACTACCAGAAATGATCTATGGAAGGGAAAGGTGTAACAATGATATGCTTGTGAAGTAAGAAGTATCTAAACCATTCATTTAAATTGCATAAATGATGTGACTATACCTTGCAATTTCAGTATGATAATGATTGCATGAAGTAAATGAGTTTTGGTAATATTGATGTGCTAACAACTGGAAGTATTTGAATTCTATAATTCTGAAAATGCTTTAGTGATTGTTGCAGCAATGGAAAAAGGTTATATGCATCAAGAATTACCAAGTCTTTGGCTGATTGAAGTTCAGGTTTTAGGTAGATTGTTTGGGGAATGGCAATGTGAGTAAGACCATGAAAAAGGATGGAATCTACCATGTGAAAGAGCCAAACCTCATGAGAAGAGTCTCATGGCTATGAAACTAGCTTGTATGCATAATGAGTTGTCAAATTTGAATTTGTGAATTTCGGATTTGAGAAATTGCTGACAACTACTAATCACTATTGGCTTGCAAAGAATTATGTCAGGAGGACGCATTGTAAGTGGGTGTTCATGTTATGCTAGTAAGCATAAAATTACAATGGGCATAGTGGTGCTGCTTACAAGAGACCCACAAATGAGGATCACCTCATTGCTAAGCAAATCAATTTCTGTAGTAGACAGAGTTGCAAATTATTATTGAATTTATTTACTAATGTAATTGCTTGGTTATGGAACAATCAATTTGGATTGTATTATCAGGTAATGATTAGATGTTTGGCTACTTGATGAATGTGCCAAGTGTACACATTGCAGAAAGACCATGTGTGATGGCTTGAAGGAGCCAAAATTTATGGGGAGGTTTTCCCCTATCTTGGAAATGGGTTTCAAGTGAAACTCCATTGGACATTTTGGAAATGTCTCATCTGCACTACATGTTTGGTAAGCAACATGAGTGGGATGGTATGGATTATGTCGGTAAGACATGTGTGAATATGAAATGTGAAAATTAGTTGGGATGGAAAACCGAGGGACTGTCAACACAGAGAAGGGATCCCCCATTCCTCCTTAACAAAGGAATACAACCTCAACAAATGGATAAGTGTTCTATGACCCTAGCTAAGAATATGCATGTCAATTGTTAAATTCAATATGTAGAGCATGTTTTGATTTTATCTCCATTATGACAGATTGCTTGAGTATGAATAGGTCCTACATGGTTCACCTCGGAAAGGGGTGCACACTTTCTCGATGTCGGATCATGAAAGGGTTTTCAATATTGATTACACCCTAGGGGATGGATGCAATCCTAGTGTCTCAATACTTGATAGTGAATGATATGAAATGTGATTCCAGTTTTAGAACAATAACGTTGATGAGTTGCTTATATTGCGTGTGTTGTCAGGCTAAATAGATGCAGTCTGGTGTTGCACACTAAATGGAGTATGGATTGGGCTCATCCTACCTCCTACTGAAGAGCACAAAGAAGGAGACATTCCCAAGGGACTGGAGAGCAGAGAAGGGGGTGGTTTCTTGTGTTGTATGGGGTAGTGGAATTAGAGCTCACTACAGAAATGAAACCTAGAAATGGTCGTTTATTGTTGATATAATTGAATGTGTTATTGTTGATGGCCTGATAAACCCAACTGTATTGGCTTGGATGATCGGTTGTTGATATAAGTGCATTGTTGATATAAGTGTATTGTTGATATAAGTGCAGGTGATTTGCTGACGGTCTAATAAACCCAACTGAAGGTTGGCTTGACTATGTAATTATTTTATGTTATGGAAATTGTGGAAACGTTACAGTGTTGGCTTGACTACCTATAGTCTGATAAACCCAACTGTAGGTTGGATTGACTATGCCTGATATATATAAAAGGATGTTGTGAAGGAGCCTGCATGCTAACCTAACATCCCAATCCATAGGTGATCCCAAGGATTGCAAGGCGAAGCAGGATCCTGTGGACCAGAAAGGAAACACACAATATAGATAAGTATTGGATTATTTTTCAATTTCTTGCTTATGAATATACATGTGTATATGATTTGGTTATGGTGTTTTAAGCTCTTGTTTTAGAGATAAAAACCATTGAGAATAAACTAAACATGTGAATCTATTCAATGTTTGAATATAGGAATCGCTGGGAGCGAGGACTATGAGAGCATCCTAGGGGTGCATGTGGACATGTGACTGTTCTAAAGAGCTCAGAATGAGCAGTAATGAAAAAGGTGCTAGTGAGACTGTGAAGTTCCTAACAGTCGAAACAAACCATGTGGGGAGGCTCCATGGTTGAGAGGTATGAAATAGTTCGGAGACACTAAGTGTCATGACCAAGAGGGATTGGTCCAACATTCACGGTGAAGTGAAAGAGGCTGAGAGCATGAAAACCACAGTGGTGGTGTGGGTTCTAGGATGGAACAAGACAAAGAGGGGAAAAAATCTTGCTGCTCTCTCTTTNAATGCCGGAATAGTTAATTCCCTGCCCAAGAATGGACATGAATGAGCTCATGTGCCTGTTGGGAAGGCATGACAAATATGAAAGTATCCTTGATGAGACTTGGACTGTGATGACAATTGGGAAATTAATTGACTGATTTTTATATTATGCTTGGTCTAACAAAATTCCAATGATGAATTTCATAGGTGAGAAAAGTGAAATCCAGTGACATACATTGATCATGGAAACCAACCAAAAGATGTTGGATTTGGTTGGAAGTCTCCTTCAAACAATTTCCAAGACCCAAGAAAATATTAGACTTGGGGATGAGCCGAAAGCTGAGAACCACCAAGAGAAGCTCATGGAAGCTGAGGGGCTTGGTCCTGAAAGTTCAAGTAAATAATTGAACATGGGACAAATCTGCAAAATTTTGAAATTTTGATGTGCAAATGGTATATGCATTCCTATGTATTGGAACACCGAGGACGGTGTTATTCAAATGGGGAGAGGATTGTAATATCCTAGGTTCTAACCCCGGTTGCGTTAAAAGGTACATGATGTATATGTTGTAATTAATCGTGGTGTGGAGATAAAGGCAAAAGCCCCACCATCGATTTGATTGTGTTATGTTTAAGAAATTGGGATCGTTGCTGATGGTATATCGTGCTATCCAACACATGATAGTTTTGCATCACGTAAATATGCACATTAATTAAAATAAACCTATAGCCAGCTACGACAGTGCAATGTTAAATGAAAAGGAAATTATTTCCTAAGGTTAAGGGGGGGGGGCATGAGCCTATGGGGAAAAGCCATGTGTTAGCCATTAAAAGCCCTGATGTTAGTTGGGTAGTTAATGCTGGGTATTGGTGGGTGGCAGGATTTCCCTCACACACTCTCCACCAGCTGGTTCAGTCACCCGTATGGACTAGGAGTGGTTTCCTCATGCGCTGTTTGGGATGCCCGATCGGTTCTGTCCACTCTATCCATTGTTGGCTATGCATTCCTCACATAGAGGGGAGTTAAAAGGATCCATGTTTCTGGGTGTGGGGGTTGGTTCTCCTTTGTCTCACCGATTGTTGGTCTATGGATACGTTTTCCTGATTACGCAGAGAGTCTGTATTTACTCCCCCATTGTCAACTGTGTAAATGTGTCATGGCTTCATTGTTGAGAAGGGACCATTGTTTTACCACATTTGTTGGCTATGTCTGGACTGTGTAATGTCCTGTTACTTCATCATGAAATGGGGGTTGTTGTGAGTACCTACGTTGTGTTGGCTGTGGTCGCATTCACATTTTGGTTTTTTGTGTCTTCCTTTGCGTTTTGGGCTAATGTAAGCTATTATGGAGTCATTTTGGCCACAATAGGGACAAGAACGACTCAGAGATTATCTTCCCCTATCGAAGCTGTGAAATGTTGATTTTGCTGCATGCATGCAGTGGTGGGTCTTTGGACTGTGTGGAGTGGGATTGAAGGCTAGTTATGCTTGAGAAACCTGGGTTTGGGGAGCCACACAGATAGAGTTAGATGGATGGATTTCTTCTCCACAACCTTGGAAGAGCACTTGCAAGGGAAGTGAGGGCCTGAGGGACTGTGAAGCAAAGAAGGGACTGATTCCTAGTGTCGGGTGTGTGTGGGTGTATTAGAGGTTAGGCTAGCTCTACTGTAGGCATCCTTAGCTCTTCCATGAGCTCAACAGCTTAGCATTTAGCTTCTCCCAACTCCTTGATAGCCTAATAATCCCTATTGTGTGGGCTTGGCTGATTTGTGTACCTTGGCTATGTGTAAGCCTACTTAGTCCCTTATTCCTTGGGGAATGATGTCTAGCTCGAGGTGGTAGTGTTGATGAGAGATTGATGAGCACGCTGGCCAATGGTTGGGTGGAATGCTGCAGCGACGTAGCTGGTTGCGGGGCAAGTTCTTCATGAGATAAGTATCCTTGTCTATTTCATCTCTGCAATTGTATTTGATGGCTAATGACCTATGATGAACATGTTGAATTCCTGAATGTATGTTTGCTTTCAATGTGTATGTGAATGACTATGCATCTTAGCATGTTTTATGTGTTAAGAATTGTATTTCAACATTTTATGTATGTTCATGTTCATGGGGCTAGTTGCCTGGATGTTTGATGGTTTGGTAGCGTCCTCTTCACTGGTCAGAGGGTCGGGGATGTTACACACTTTATTAATACAAATCTACAATATGTATCCTAAAAATGTTAAGGAGATTCACACCTTGTCAAATTTATAGCCATGATACTCTACAATGTTGTGATTCAAAAAGTAGAGCTCGACTATAAATGTGTTCAAAGAAATGAAGAAGTTTCCAAGAACGGCATAAGCATATATAACATATTTTAAGTTGTGAATAAAGCAATTAAAAAAAAAAATTGGCATTATATTCCAATACCATAACACAGAGGTGTATAAAATGTGACATACCATTTTACCACTAATCCATAATTTTGATGAGACAAAATTTAAAGACTTTATCCTACAGTTCCAACAAAGTTTCACGTCTCAATAATCCAACCAGTATTGGTAAAGACGGAAAAAAAAAAAAACTAGACTTTGATTTATGAATCTTCCATTGACAATACTGGTACAAATTCATTCTTTTCAACTAGATAATTTTGAAATTCTTGAGAAGAATTCCACCACTTCATTTCAATCAATGAACTGAGAGAATGATTAAGTAACTATTTGGAATTTCTATTCAACTTTCATTCACTGGTAAAGCATAGAATTTCTTAGCCATAATATTGGAAGTTGAATTACATTAAAACATATAATGCATTTTCATTATTGAGTTGTCATTAGTATTCACAAAAAATGAAATACATAAAGTAAGTGAATTCCAAGAAACCTTCCTACCACACATACATAAATAAGTTTTATACAGGTCTATACCTAAGAGTCTCGATATTTACAATGTTGTAGTGAACATATATCTACAAGTAAGATGAGAAGTTAGGCTTGTGTCAATCTTTTAGGAGTTCTAGTATAGGGATTTAGAACGCATGTACCAAATAGTTTATCTCCGTAATGAATTTTACCAATGGTATTTTTAATATGGAATTGAAGAAATATTTAAAAACTATGATTAATTATCATATTTCCCTGATTTTTGTGACGAGCATGCTTTTATCTTTGAGATGTGTGCATCTACACTTTTAAAGGGGGTTTAAACCCAATAGTCCCTCCCAAACCCAGCAGTTCCTCTTGACATGGTCAAATGAAATCAAAGAATTTGTTGGATTTGATTTAGTTTATTTTAATCACTTGCAATGCACCTAAAGCACAAATATTATTGGAATCTTCTAGAATATTTTGATGATGGGTCGTGGGGAAATATGGCAAGGGTGAAGAGATGGGTACTTAAAGATCATAACTTTCCAGTCACCTTTGTCCTTCACAAGGTAGCGGTAAGGGACATTTTTTACAATGTGATCTTGACATAGATAATTGGGTAGGTAATCTAATTTTCCACCTAGTTTACAACCTGGTGGACCTCTTAAAATGCTGAAGTAAAATTATCCAAAACATTCCAAAAACTTCTTAATGTACTCAATCCTATTAAACATATCCCAATACAAGCTATGCCTGTCCCATTGATACGTTTTATGACCATACACGAATCCCCTAAAAAAATGACTTGTTTGAAATTGAGCTTAAGATGGTCTATGATCCCCAAAGCCAAGGATTCAAATTATGTCGGGTTATTGGCTTTTCAATCCTGAAAACTTATATATAGAAAATAAGTATTTTGTGATCTTTGAAAAGGATTCCTTTTCTCTCACCCCTGGATTTCCTGCAGATGTTTCATTGGAGTGAAATTTTACCCATCCTATTTGTGATCATCACCGCCCCTCCTCTCAAGCTTGGTTTCCTAATGGATTTCCACTAACATAAATTCTAGGAATTGTATTAAACCATATCTAGATTACTATTTCATGCTTGGAAGTTCCATTTCTTCCATGATGGAAACAATGGAATAACATATTATGCATTGATTCATTCAGTAACTCGCATAGTTATTTTTCAAGGTTCCATTTGTACCATGATATAAAATACTATTAATGATTTTTAAAATCATTAATACTTGAATCATTCGAAAATAAAGCATCATTCATGAACGAGCTTGGTGTCTTATAAAAATAATTCAAATCCCATCATTTTGAGTTCCAAGTTGAGAGCTATGAAGATTCTACAACATGCTATTGAATATCTAAGGAAAATTGGGGTTTTTTAGAACCCTTGAATTTAAATTGGAATAACTTTACAACTATTGCCTAAAGTGGTATAGATTGTGATTGATATTTTGAGTTTTATCCTTTTGCAAACATCTTTTGAATCATTGCAATTGGATATTCCAATCAAAAGGTATGCACAATTGAATATGAATTACCATTTTTAACCCTTCTACCTCCAATTATTTATTTTCTTCTTGATATACTAATCTAAGGAAGAACTCAACTAATTTTATCACCTCTACAATAATGGATCTTTCAGGATCTTTACACAGATTTCTACTGGAATTTCCTTGAATGATGAGGCTTTGATTTCATGTGGATTTGGTATCTCCTAGATTGCATATGTGATTTTTATCTCCTTTGCATAGTTTTTAAAATATTTATTGTTTTCATCTGCTTGTAATGATCAGATCGCTTTGATCTTCAATATCCATTTGGCCTACCCACATTTCATCATATTTCTCTTATTTTCTTCAAGGTTCTTGCATTTTTTTTTCTCTACCTCGTTGGATATAACATGTGGGACCTTGAAAAAAAACACCTTTTTCATTTCATCCACTTCATTAATATATTTTATGAGTAATCATACCGAGTACTTAGCTTTTGACCAGTACATAGCGTCCCTCTTACACTTTGGATATTTGAAAAGAATTGGAACATAGCTGATCCTTCCCCCTGAGGATCATATTTACACCACTGGTTCTTCACTAAATATTAGACTTCCTCATCTTGTAGCCAATGAGAGTTGCTTTTGAAGGGATCTAAATTTTATTGTTTGTGTTTTTCTGATTTAAGAAATAGTGGAACATGGTATGAGATGCCCCCAGTTGCAATCCAATTTCTTACCTTTTCCACTTTTTCCATCACTGTTTTGGTTAAAAAAACTTATTAAGTCTCTTGGATACCCCTTTCCTAAATGTTCTTCTCCATGTAGGTATAAATCAATGGGGTCATTATCACAAATTCTCAACTCCAATTTATCCAATAGAATCTTTTCTTGCAAAGGGTCCATCCAATTGGATCCCCCCCCCCCCACACTTCACATTTATTTAACATGAAATCCATATCCATTCCAATTATGACATGTTCACTTTTGATAGTTTGAAGGTCATAGAAACATTCCCAAACAACATGTTTATGGTATCTTTATGAATGAGGTATGTGATGAATATGCATAGGTTGAACCAAATAAAGAATTTACTACTTCTTTCTACTTATGAATGAGGTATGTGATGAATATGCATATTGAGTGTTGGAATATGAAGTAGTTCCTACTTCTTCTTTGTGTATTTACACAAGTGTGTGTAATGTGTTAGTCACTTGTCAAGGTTATCATATTAAATCCCTTATCTTAAATTTAATGGGTGGGATATGTGATACCTATAAGCCTATAAGGTCAGGTGATATATAGGTGAGGTTTGTCCAAAAGAGTCAAGTGGTTGTTAATGTGCATAAGTTGTCATTACGTTGACTGAGTTCAAGGTGTTTTACATTCTTTATGATCCGGATTTCGAGGGATGAGTCCCGGAAGGCTTGGATGCCAAGAGAGGAGGGGATTAAAGCTGCAAAATTGTTAACATTTGATGCATAGAGTAACATACATAGAGTAAATAGGACACATGGAGGGGTGAGGCTCAAAGAGAGTTATTTGAGCCTCACCTCTCAAACCATACTAAGAAAGACACTCAGAACTAGTAACCCAATAATGCAATAGAATAAGAGGAGTGGAGGATGTCAAAAATCCTTGAATGCTTTATGGAGAAGGCATAGAGCCTTTTTATAACATTATTAGAATGTGCCTTGGGGAAATACCATGGGTCAAAACCATGGGTTGTGAAATATCATGGATGAGAGAGGTACAATGTGCCTTGAAGCCATACCATGGAAAAAAACCATGAGTTGTCAATTACCATGGATGAGAGAGGGTGGCCTCTCTGTTTAATGCTTTTATGATGACTCATACATCCGAATTTAGACCATATTACCCCTGAAATTCGGATCATTCTTCCCCCCTTAGAAAATGATGGTCCCCATAATTTCATACTAAAAAGAGACCCATGATTACAATGTGTCGATTTCCAATGAAGAGAAGGGTTTTCTGTGGTTAACCCATAACCATGGGTTTTGTGTGGTTGACCCATAACCATAACTGTAGGTTTTGTGTGGTTGACCCTTAACCATGGGTTTTGTGTGGTTGACTCATAACCATAACTATGGGTTTTGTGTGGTTGAACCCTAACCATAATTGTGGGTTTTATGTGGTTGACGCATAACCATGGGTTTTGTGTGGTTAACCCATAACCATGATTACAATAGGATTTCATAAAAGTAAAAAAAAAATGGTTTTTGATTAAGTTGATGTCTCACTACAAATCCATTCATATATTTTGATGCAGGTAATGAAATTGAATTACATTGAAGACCCATTTGAGATATTAAAGAGAACTTTCCATTCACATAACATAATCTCTTTGTGGTCACCCAAGGAGTGAGAAAACGGTTGCCGAATCTCAAGGAACATGTGCACACTGGTTTTCCAGACACATGTTGCTTCAATTGATGATATCTCTCAAACCAGAGATCCAAATGAAAAACCATGAAATACCCATTTTAGCTAATGGAAATATATTTATAATTAAATATGGTAGAGCCTTTGATATGTTTTGTGGAGTCCATGGTACTTTTTTTAAGATGTGGTACATGAGATCACACTATGTACAAACATAGGTTGCTTCAAACAAGCATATCTCACAAACCAGGAAGGTAAATGAGAAACCGAAAAATACACATTTTAAATGACGAAAATATCTTTCCAATGAGATATGGTAGAGAATATGAAACTCCCTATGCAAGTTGTAGTATCAGTTCAAATTTTTAAAGACGTGTTGATCTTCAGTTCGTATATTGCCAAGGGTTTGTAGAGAAAAATCAGATGTTGTAGAGATCATGGAACTTCCTCTTAAAACTTAGATATCCTGTATTTACTAAGGACCAACTGTGATTCTTACAGTGTATGGCCTAGCAATGGACTCTGAGTGTGCCAAAAGGAGGCTAGAAATCTTTGTAGATATTTGAACCCGCACTATGCTAAAACCCTCATTCCCATGGAGAGTGAACCCGCTCTAATACCACTGATCTGGATCTTGTGGGCTGAGACCTGAAAGGCTTGGATGCCAAGAGAGGAGGGGATTAAAGCTGCAAAATTGTTAACATTTGATGCATAGAGTAACATACATAGACTAAATAGCCCACATGGAGGGGTGAGGATCAAAGAGAGTTCTTTGAGCCTCACCTCTCAAACCATACTAAGAAAGACACTCATAGCCCACATGGAGGGGTGAGGCTCAAAGAGAGTTCTTTGAGCTTCACCTCTCAAACCATACTAAGAAAAACACTCAGAACCAGTATCCCAATAATGCAATAGAGTAAGAGGAGTGGGGGATGTCAAAAATCTTTGAATGCTTTATTGAGAAGGCATAGAGCCTTTTTATAACATTATTACAATGTTCCTTAGGGAAATACCATGGGTTAAAACCATGGTTGTGAAATACCATGGATGAGAGAGGTACAATGTGCCTTGAAGCCATACCATGGAACAAAACCATAAGTTGTCAATTACCATGGATGAGAGAGGGTGGCCTCTCCATTTAATGCTTTTATGATGACTCATACATCCGAATTTAGACCATATTCCCCCTGAAATCCGGATCACTTAATGTGCTTGTTGATATATTCATTCAACCATGTCTATGTTCAGTGTGAGTGTCATTAGGTGGTTGGATGTGGATGGATGAAACTGTCCCTCCGCGTCTTACATATTCACCATTTTATTATCATACATTATGTGGCATATAATAACTCTTGTTTAAGAATCTCTTTCTCTCATTTTTTCTAACAATATTAGCATGCAAGGAAAAATGGAACAATTCAACACCAAATATCTCTTAGATTATCAACAACTCATGTGGACATGCTAGAAAATAATGAGAAGTTGTAGAGGAGCTTGATTTAATGGTACATTTTTTTGCACCTAACATACATTTAGTGTGAATGCATGTTTACTCAAGAACTAAAGTGTGTGATGAAGAATTATTGTTGAAATTGTGGATAGTCACACACTTTTAGGGGAAATATATTGCTAGATAAACCTCCTAATGATTTCTTCCTCTGATTGTGAGTGCCATTTTGTTTCCACTATTCCCTACATAATAAAATATGGTTGGCTTGTGTGGTGAGACATAATGGATTTATTCTATTATATATTTTAGAGATTGCCTAGTTTTAGCCACCTTTATGATGAAAGTTACTCTATACTAGTCTATAAGTTGGCCACAGAAGATCATTAATCTAAATGTGTTTATTTTAATTGTAATTGAGGAGACTTGGATAAACATGACCAGCCTCCACCAATTTTGTACTTCTATAATAGTCTAACTAGTTTCTCCGTGTTGTATAGAATTCACATTTTAGATGTTATATTTTAAATTTAAAAATAAGATGTAAATTTCAAAATAAGATGCCAACCAGGTCCACATGAGTATTAACCCATTTTTCAAAATTCTAAAATTCTTGTTAATTTCCCAATTTAATGAGGCTACCATATTATTTTGACAAAAAAATTTAGTTGTATTGATACTTTGGGCCTTTTAATTGGTGTGTCAAATCTATTTTTGCATAAAACATTTTTCTTCATATGGATCCATATGTCCTCATTCCCTTTTCTTAAATGCTTTCCCTTTTTATTGAACATTTTTTAATCTTCATTGATTGAAAGAGTTGTGGGTATGTGGATCCTTAACAATTTTTCAGTTCTTTTGTATTTAATTGTTCAACTATTTTGCATTTAATTGTTCAGTTATTTTGTATTTCATGTTCTTCATTGATTGAAATATATATGCATAAGATAAGATGAAAAAGGTAAAAATTTAGTTTCAACTCAAGAAAGCATAAATTGTTTATGGAGGAATAAAAGAATGCAACTCTAATAGAAGGAAAACCTACCTTATGTTACAAAAAATAAGGGGCCTGTAAATAGAGACAAATCCTATTGCGTATGATTGATATCTTGTCTGTAAATGAACTTTTGAAGAAGGGGAATATTTTGAGTCTAGTGTGGTAGTTACATTTCAACTTTGCTAAAAAAGTAACAGCTTTATTTACATAAATATTATGTACTAATTTCTAACGTACAAACATGTTAATATTTAAAACAATCAATGAGAATCAAATCCTATTTCTAATACACTTGAAAGGCTCACTCAAGCTATACAACAAGCAATGTTTTGTTAGATTCTAGATGATGAGTCAATGCCTTCTACAAGGGAACATTTCCAAACGTGTAGTTCAAATAAATAGAGTCCATGGTCACTTTATTAATACAAAAATACAATATGTATCCTAAAAAAAATGTTAAGGAGATGCACACCTTGTCAAAATTATAGCCATGATACTCTTCAATGTTATGATTCAAAAAGTAGCACTCCACTATAAATGTGTTCAAAGCAAAGAGGAATTTTCCAAGAACTGCATAAGCATATATAATAGATTTTGAGTTGTGAATAAAGAAATTAAAAACAATATTTGACATTATAGGCCAATACCATAACAAAGATGTGTATAAAATGTTAGAGACGATTTTTCCATTGACATGAAATTTTGATGAGACAAAGTTTAGATATAATCTTCAGAGATATTGTAGGAATTATCCCATCCTCTCACAAATTTATCTTTAATTGGTTTTACATATATTTGTACTTCATGTGGATCCAGTGGGACAATGATCCATATGTTGTGATTCTCAAAGGTCATTTCCCTTTTCTTGAAGTTGATAACTGCCAAGTTTTCATTTTCCCAACCTATTCCTAATAGAACAGGGTATGAGATAACCTCATCGACTATCTCAGTAACATCAAAGTCTGCATACATATTTAGTCCTTCAACTTTGACATGTAGACATGATGCTCTAGCAATTGGTGACACCTTGGCCTTAATTTCTAGTCGTAGTTGTACCGCGGACTAGAACAACTACGGTTTCCCCGTCATTTTCCATGTTTATTTGTTAGGATATTTATGTCTGATCCTAGATCCAAAATGACTGAATCCACACCATAGTCATCTATCTGAACATTCATCCTTATTTCTCTTCCTATTTTTTTCTTATGTAATGAATTTACTGGGTGGTCTTGTTGCCCTTCCTCCCATCGATATAAAAATATTGCTATTTCTACTAAATCGTCTAGATATGTTTATAACATTAGAGAACTTTCTAGAAAACATTTTAGAGTACTAACCGTTCTTTGTGATCTCAAAAAATTTATCGAATTGAAGACTGGTGGCATTTCATATACAAGTAACTGACCTGTGTTCCTCTTCAGCATGTCTCTTGTGTCAAAAAAGGTGTCCTTCTCCATGTTGAAATCAAATTGCACCTTCTTTCGATATGCTTGTCGGATATTTATTAGTGTTCCATCAGCTCCTATCATAGCTCCTCCTCGGTTTACTAGTCTGAAATTTGCTATTTAAGTTCTCAATTATGCTAAGATATTCCCTACATTTTGTCTTGGACCTTGCTTCTATGTTGTGTTTTGTTTCTATTGTGGTTGCGGTGCATTCTTTGCTTTCCATTTTGTGATCAATTGTGGGAATTCCTCGACGGTATGGTATTCAGTGCTACAATATGTACACTAAGACTATAGATTTGGAAAGTCTCTCAGATAATGTCCCAATACTCCAAAATTATAGCACATTACTAGTCTACAACCTCATCCCATAGATCCTCCGCAACCAAAGCCTCCATTACGACCTCGGCAGAACCCTCCTCGGGATCCTCCCTACTACTGGTATGGTTGTAGGTTGAAATTTTGTTGTTGATTATGCTACGAATGAGTATACTATAGTTGTGGCTGGTTATACTACAGCTGAGGCTAGTTATAATACAATTGAGTATATTATGGTTGCGTATACTGCAGTTATGATTGATTATACTATGGTTGCAGTTTTGTTCTTTCTATTGTTTGCTGCTCCTCTCCCTTCATAAAATATGTATCCATTGTTTTTCCTTGGATCAAATCATATGATCGGCAGTCATTTTCTTCATGGTAATTTTATCGAAAAAAATTACATAAAAGGTTAACTAGTTTTGACACAACTTTATGAAGGTATATTCACTCCTCATACTGATGTCCTCTAGTCTAAAAAATCCTTCACCATGGAAATCCTCTTTGACTTAATGGATTTGGGGCTCCATCTTGGAATTATTTGCAAAAGTATAGGAATTGATCCTTATGATGTACCTATGATCGGCATCGAATGCACCATACCTCTTCGTGGAATTATTTTCCCTTATTAATATCTTGCAACTAAATAGTGAGGTTCTCCAATTGTGACTGTATCTGGATCATGCCAATCCCTGTTAGCCAACTGGTGACGCTTCTGATTTCATCCTGATTTCTAGGCTAATTCCTGAGACACGATATTCTATTGTATCAATGGAATATGGATTTTTTGTACCAAAGTTGCAATAAACCATTCCTTATGTCGCACATCACTCATTCCAATGCTGACTTATCCATAATAATTTTGAATCACTGATCAAAATTCCATACTGATTCATTAGGGTACTTCTTTATTTCTTTCAACTCAGTAATATATTGTGACTTGGATTTTGGATTCTTAAACTCTTCGATCATTCGAGTCCTGATTTGCACTAGACTCTTCTAGCGATGTACCATCAGTACTTGTACAAATTCATGTACCAATATAACACTCATCCTTAGAAGGTCGTCGCCAATTGTCCTTTATTTATATCTTTGTCCTATACTTTCTTTACTGTCCACACTACTTCGCATAAGAACCAATATTTTTTGGGATCCTCAGTGCCATTACCATGGAACAGGGGAAGTTTCACATTGTCACCCACCATTCTGGTTCTTCTCCCAATGTTAGTTTATCCACTACTATTACTACTATGCTGAAACACAAGACAACCCTATGAATAACTCATGTTTCTTTCTCCTAAGTTTGGTGCAGTGCATGGAGTCATGGGTACATTGTATCTTTGGGTCGGTCCTTCTTTTGGTTTGGGTTTATCTTGGTTGTTTCCTTCATCAATGTAGGTTGAATTAAATAATCTATTGAAGGAATGAAAAAAAACTTTATGCACGGATTCAAATTGTTGGCTAGCCAACCTGGGAGCAAGTCAACATGTGGGAGTAGTATTAGTACACACCATGATGAGGGAAAGACCAATGAAGAAACCATTTTTTCAAAAACTGGACCTCATAAAAAACCCCATGAGTTCAAAAATAAGAATGGACTTGCAATACCTAAGTTTTTAGTGTCCAAAGAAGGCCCTTACACCACCTATTATGTTAGAGTTGAAGAATCAAATAATTGGCAACAATTAAGTGATGAATGTAGGAAAGTCCTACCTTTTGATCAATTCATTAGATATTTTCTTTAGTTCAAGCAAGGAGGAAATGGGAATAGGGAATCCCATATTAACCATGAATTAAAATATACCATGAGAAAAGTAACCAGTCCTTCCTTTGATGGTTCCTCACAAATGTGTGCTAGTGCTTGGTTGAAAAAATTAAGTGTATAATTCCAATTAAATCCTATGGTTGAAGATGATGCATTGAAAATGTCCATTCTGCATCTTGAAGGGGAAGCTAGTGATTGGTGGTTCCATGATCTTAGAACCTTGGGACATGATCATATTTTATATTATGAAGGTTTCTCCAATGATGGAGATATTTGAGAGGAAAGACACTGAACTTCTTTTCAAATAACTAGTGTAATTAAAGCAAGGAGGAACTCCTGAAGCATATATGTTAGAATTTTAAAATATTTCAGTAATGGTTTCTGATGTATCTATGGCTATGTTGGTTTTATTTTTTACTAGAGGATTGAAAGAACCTTTGAGAGGGCTAGTTGAATCCCACAAGTAATTTGCATTGAAGGATGCCATGAATTTGACAAGGGATTTGCATAATTTGTTTCCAAGAACCAAATACCCTCCTAAGACAAATTTACCTTCTAAGTTCAAGGAAGGTAAGAAACCAAGTGAAAGGGACTTTTCTGCCAAAGAAAATAAAGGAGGACCAATCAAAGAAGAGCTTATAATAAAGAAGTTATGTTTTACATGCCAACAACCTTGGGTCCTAGGAAATAGATGTGCCAAGGGGAAGGCACATTACAATGAAGTTTTTTTTCTGAATATGATGAAGAGGAGGAGGATGAGGAAGAGGCAAAAATTGGAGCCCAATAAGAATGGCATCAAACAACATAAGAATAAAATCCTACTCATGATACAGGAAAAATTGTAACACATTCGGGTATACCTAGAATCCACACCTTAAGGCTCAAGGGCAGTATACAAGGCCAAAAGGTCACGATTCAAGTGGATAGTGGATCCACTCACAACTTCGTAGAGGAATCCTTGGTGTAGAGGAGAATATTATAAGCTAAAAAATTTGATGGTTTCATAGTCATCATTCCATGTAACAATTCTATGGACCGCACTAAATGAATTCCAAAGCTTCAAGTTACTCTAGGAAATGATACTATCACTGAAAATTTTTATGTAGTGAATGTGGCCTATACAAATGTGGTTTTGTGAGTACAATGGATGTATTATTTAGGAGATCATACATTGAATTATAAATTCCCTGAAATAAGGTTAAAATTTTCAAAAGGGAAACCCATAAAGTTAAGGGGAATGCACACTTACCCAAATAAGGTGTTGTATTCTCACAGCATGAGGACTATCTTGAGGAATTGAGATATAGAATGGGTTTTTTAATGTTTAATTACATATCCTAAACCCCACTTGAAAATTTCCAAGTATCCTAATGAGATAGAGAAATCATTAGGTAAGTATGAGAAGGTTTTTGGAGACCTTCCCCCAGGAATATCACTAGATAGAGGTGTTGAGGATATCATTGAGTTAGATATAGGAACATAACATATAAAAATGAATCCTTATAGGAATCCCAAAACGATTCGATATGATATTGAAGAGTCCATTAAAGAACTCTTGGGGTTGGGTCCCATAAGGCCCAGTTCTAGACCACTTTCTTCTTCAGTTGTTATGGTAAAAAAGAAAGATGGAACCTTGAGAATGTGCATTGATTTCATAGAATTAAACAAGAAGAAAATAAATGATATATACCCCATTCCAAGGATTTATGATCTCATGGATGAGCTCCATGGGGCCAAGTTCTTCTCAAACATTGACCTTAGATCAGGTTATCATAACATACCACTATGGTCACTTTGAGTTTGTTTCCATGCCCTTTGGCTTGAAAAATCCACTAGCCATATTCTAGTCATGAATGAACAACATCTTCCACACTGAGGAAATTCATAAGTTTGTACTTGTTTTCTTTGATGGCATTCCTATTTACATTAAAAATTGGAAGGAACGCTTGCATTGTCTAGAAGATCTATTAAAACTTATGCATGATCAATCTTTGTTTGCTAAGTTGTCAAAATGTGAGTTTGTTTTGAAAGAGCTCTTTTATGAGTGGATATGGAGAAAAAAGAGCCATTTTAGAGTGGCCTCACCCCAAAAGTCTCACTTAATTAAGAGCATCCATTGGAATTTGCACCTACAATAGAAATTTTGTGAAGGGGTTCTCCCAACTCACTTAACCTATCACTGATTTGACAAAGCAAGATTCTTTCCAATGGAATGAAGGGGCTGGAAAATATTTCCAAAGAATGAAGGAAGTAATAAGCAATTTTCCTATTCTAGCATTGCCTGATTTTTCTAAATCATTTATCTTGGAATGTGATGCATCGTGAGAAGGCATTGGAGCAGTCCTAAAACAAGGACAACACCCAATAGATTTTTAGATTAGGAAGTTACAACCCCATGAGAGGATTTAATACATATATGGTAAATAAATGTTGTCCATCATGCATTATTTGATCAAGTTTAGGGAATACTTGGTGGAAAACAAATTTGTAGTAAAAAATTCCCATAACAACTTAAGGTACTTACTCACTCAAAAGGATTTAAATAAAAGACAGTAAAAGTGGGTAAGTAAGATTCAAGAACTTGAATTTTATATTGAATATGCGAAGGGTAAAAATAATGTGCTAGCCGATGCCTTACCTAGAGGACCTTCTATTTCTCTCATGGATGTAGCCAAAAATTGGAAAGCCACATTAGAAGTAGAGTATGCCAAAGATAAATTTTCTTGTGAAATTTTTGATCGGAATAAAAATTATGATAGGTATAAGGTATTGGAAGGAATCATATAATACAAAGGTAGAATCTATTTTGTCCCTAATTCAAGTTTGAAGGAGGAAATTTAAAAAAAATATCATGATTCTCCTCTAGCAGGTCACCTCAGTTTCTTCAAAACATATTGAATGTTAAGGCAAATATTTGCATGGAAAGGGTTGAACTATGATGTTCTAAAGTATGTTAATGAATTACCCACATGTCAGAAAAATAAATTGGACACACTCATCCTCCTGGTCTCTTACATCCCTTTCCAATTCTAGCACAAAAATGGGAGAGCATTTCCATGGACTTCATCACTGGTTTGCCCAAAGTATTTGGTAAGGATTGCATATTTTTGGTGGTGGATAGAATCACTAAATTTTATCATTTATTTTTTGTTACTACCACTTTCACTGCTCAACAAGTGGCTGAAGTATTTTTTAAATAAGTTTTCAGATTGCATGGGCTTCATAAGACCATTTTTAGTGATAGAGATAACAGATTTTTTAGTGCATTTTGGAAAGAAATATTCAAAATGGTGGGGAAAATTTTGACACCTAGCACAAGTTATCATCTCAAAAATTATGGCCAAGCAGAGAGGTTGAATCAATGTTTGGAAGGCTAATTGAGGACTATGTTAGTGGGAAGAAAAATGCATGGATAAAATGGTTGCATTTGGGTGAGTTTTGTTACAATACTACTTTCCATATTTCCATTCGTGTGTCTCCTTTTAAAGCACTTTATGGTTATGATGAAACCAATTTCATTGAACACATTTTTCGTGATAGTAGAGCTCCAAAGGATAAGGATTGGATTCAATAAACTCAAGAAATTTTGAAGGTTTTGAGAGATAACTTGTAGGTTGCTCAAAATCAACAAAAATAATATGCAGATCAAAATAGAATGGAGAGACAATTACAAGTGAATGAATTTTTTTATTTGAGGTTGCATCCCTACAAAAAAACCACCATAAAAGGTAAAGGTTCAGAAAAGATCAAACCAATATTTTATGGTCCTTACAAAGTGATTCAAAAAGCTGGAGAAGTAGCCTATTGATTGGAGCTTCCCATGGGAAGAAAAATTTATAATGTGTTTCATGTTTCTTGTCTAAAGAAGGTTATAGGGAAGCACATTTTAGTTTCAGATATTTTACCACCTTTGGATGATGAAGAAAAACTTGTTCTCATTCCAAAAACATTCTTGAGAACAAGGGAGAGAAGGCTACGAAGCATAATGATAAAATAATATTTGGTACAATGGAATGATTTTCCTAGTCAGGAGGCCACTTGGGAAGATGAACAAATTTTGCAACATCCAAACTTTTCATTGCTTGAGGACAAGCAATATTGGGTGGGGAGGACTGTCATGTCCCCATTCCAATAGGTCTACTAGTTGAAAATGTTCACCCACCTACTAGTTCCCTAGGTTGGTGGAGGAGGCATTAAATATTGAAATAAGGGAGCTATGGGACCCAATAGAACCTTGGTTTTTCATTTAAATATTAAATTCGGTCATACAAATAATAAATATGGATAAAATAAAGTGGCATTAATTCATAAGGATATCTTGCGTTTTGATATGTTTGGAGTGGTCCAGTTCTCTTCTATTGCAGGCCATGAGTTTCTATCCTAGATGGATTGTGTTTACTTTTCTAGATATGGAATTTTTTCCTCCTTTATGGTCGTTGGCTGTGGGTTTCTCCCATTTTCCAGTCGTGGACTGTATTTCTCCTTGTCGAGTCATGAGGATGGGTTGTAATTTTGTGCCCTAGGGTTGGGATGTGAACTCTGCCAGGGTGACTATGACCGTGCGTCCAACCTGCCAACGTGACTGTGGACACCCTGTCTACATGAATGTGTGTCCACTTGATCCAAACATGACTGTGTGTCCCTTCTTTTGTTACTTTTTGTCTCCTTTAGTGTGACTATTTCTATGCTCTATTGTGACTATGTTTCTTTACTAGTGTGAATGTGATTGTGTGCACCCTGCTAGCGTGATTGTGTGCACCCTACTAGCATGACTGTGTACACCCTACCACATGACTGTGTGTACACCATTTCAGCGTGATTGTGTCTCACTATGATATGGCCTACATGGGTAGTTCAGGATCTCCTACTTCCTTGGTTATGATATAGTATCCAGTCCCTTGCTATTTTTCATCTATATAACTATACGGTAGCTTCATAAGAATGGAATCCCTTCACTTCCTAATATCGTAGTATTTAACATAAATAGCGTAGTATTTAAAGGTTTTTCTCTTGCATGCCTAAACTCTCAATTAGCATTGGGGTTTGGAACCTCTAGAACATTCTTAAAATTCCACACATGACTAGATCGACATTGGTAGTGAGATATGATCTAAAATTCACTCATTACCATGGTGCTCAACTAGATATGTTAACTTGCAAGAGACATAACTTCATCATATGGACTCTAATCGAGGTTATCCTTACACCATTGGAAATTTACCAATGTGTAGAATATGAAATCTTGGTATGATGTATCATTTGGTGTGATGTATAATTAGGCTACTTAAAAGCTACATTATATTATTAATTTTGTTATACACTTAAATAATGGGCAAGTATTTGAACTAATAACTTCTTTACAATGTGCTTTATCATTTCACTTCTCAACAAATAATTTTACATCCCTACTAACAATATTAAAATGTAAATAATTAAAAGATAGTTAAGTGTTTTTAGAGTATATCATGTCCTTATAATGTATATTACAACCTAATTAAACAAGTGTATGCACACATTAAAGAAAATTAAAAATTTCGATTAGTTTTCTTTTTCAAATTTATAATATGGCCATGAAGATACCAAAGAAATTCTCAATCAACTCAACTAAACTATGAAACGAATATTTCTTTGAAAATTTAATAAAATATAAAATTGTCAAAGAAAGAAAAAAAAAATATTCTGATGTCCCATAAATGATTCTCATTCAAATACTAGTGCTCAAATCAAATTCTTTAATTTCTCTTGTATTACATTATTGTTGTTGGTACTGCTTCCACTTCTATTGTTACTACATATGTTACTCATGCTCTCGTTTTCATTCTTTTCATGTTCTTTTTTTGTTGGTAGTTCTTGAAACTTCTACTTTTACACATTCTTCTACTTCTTTCATTCTCCTTGCTTCGATTTTCATTCTCCTCTCTTCTTGTGGGTCAACTAATTATGATTTCCTATGTTGTTGCAATGGAGGAGATGTTGTCCATGTTAGTTTTCTTAGGCCATTGAAAAGACATTGTTATCTTGTTGGATTGGATCTAGGGTAAGTTCATATATCCTATATATATTTCTCATTATGCCTAATGAAAATCACCAATATTAGAGATCAACTCTTTGCAATCATTATGAAGATCAAAGATGAGGATTGAGTGCACATTGCACTAAATAGTTTCTCACCTCCATGTGAATTTTTTAAGGAGGTTGTCTATGTTGTTGTATGCCTACCAAATTTTGAAAATCTTTGAGATGCACTCATCCAAGAAGAAACAAGGTGTGAAACAAAGGTCCCCAAAGTACATGAATCCCAAGGCTTCGCTCTCATTCGGAAAAGGAGAAAATGAGGACCTAAGAAGGGTATGAAGGAAAAGCCATGTTCTTATAACCACTATAGGAAGTATTTGAGATGTAACATGTTTAAAGTGCCAAAAAAGGTGCATTATGCCAGTGAATGTCCTCAAAAGAAGGCAGCGAAGCACAAGTAGAAAAGAAATAAGTCTATAAGGAGTACAAAGGCTTCACTTGAAGTGGATGAGTTGGTATGCAAGATTGAAATGATTGTCTCTATAATTTCATGCATTTCCACCAACATCACAAATATGATGATTGGAATGTGAATAGTGGAGAGCCTTAGCACATGACCTTATAAAAAAGAACTTTAGCAAGTTCGAGGAGCAGGAATTAGGCATGCATCTAGATTTGGATGATGATGCAACATCTCAAGTCACTGGAACTAGTTCAATATTTTTCCAAATGCCTCCAAATGTTTTCAAATTGCATCATGCACTATTTGTACCTAGTTTAACAAATAATATTATTTCTATTTCAATTATCATAGATATGAAGTGTATAGTTGAGTTCAATGATCAACAGTGCACTTTCAGAGATAAATGTGTTCCACTTTTAGCTGAAGGAATGCAAGAAGGAGGTCTTGCAGGTTTCTTAATAATAAAACAAAGAATGATGATCTAGTTCATGATAGTAACAAGTTTTGAGCATTGTGCCATGAGCGCTTTGGTCACTTACGATATGGATCACTACCTCTCTTGAGTAATATGGTGCAAGGATTTCCAAAAATTAAGAATGAGAATATTGGAATGTGCAAAGGAACTACACTCATAACCATTCAAACATAGCTTTTCCATCCCAATGACATGAAATAAAAAGAGATTCTCTAGTCAATCTCTCTGCATTGAGTGGACAGATGATTTCTTCATCATTAATAAAGAGAGTGTATAATGTTTCCTTGATTGATGATTTATCTTGCAAAACTTGGATTTATTTTATGAAGACTAAGGATGAAGTGTTATTTAAATTCAAATAGTACAAATCCTTGATATGTTTGCATTGAAATTTCTCATATTCAAATGGCCAAGCTTTAGCTACCTATTGAACGCAACTTCATAGTACATGTGATGGGGAACACGATTGTAATACCTCGGTTTTGACCCCAATATCATTAAATTATATATGATGTAAATAATGTTAATAAATCATGGTGTGGATGTCAAGGAAAAGGCCCCACCATGGATTTATTGTTTTATGTTTTGGAATTTAAAATAGATTCCGATGGTTATCATGCTCGCCAATGGCATAATATAATTTTCTACATCATGTAACTATACAATTAATACAAATTTCTACAGCTAGCTATGTCAATGCAACATTAAATAGACGGGGAATGATTTCACAAGGAATGGGGGGGGGGGGAGGCAATATTCAAACCCTTGATCCAATACGAAAAACAAAAATGTCAAAGGGGAAAGCCATAAAGCTATCAACTACCCATTTTTTCTTTTAGTGTCAATCATTTATTTCTGCTAGAAATTGGTTGAGGAAGTTATTTCCTTGGGATGGAAAAGGTATGGAGGTGAAATTCAATTTGGCAAGACCACCCATTTTGGAAAAATGTGTTCTGGCTTATTGGGAAAGTAAACACCCACAAAATCTATTCCCAACCCATTAATCATTCATGTCCTTCATTTCCTCGTGCAACTAAAGCTTTCTAAGCTCCCTCCTATACATTTTCTGTAGATTTTTCCATTTTTGTAATGCTTACTAGCTAGGATATTCCCTTCACATTTTTGTGGTTGTTTCCTCATTCCATGACTGGGAAATTTTATTTTTGGTATTTTTCAATGAATGTGCAGAGGAGAACCATGATTTTGGCGTTTTAAGAGGTTGTTTTCCATTTCCTCATGCATCTGGAGATTGTTGTACGTTTCCCTCATGAATTTTTGCATTTTCTGCATTGTTCTCCAAGATGGAAGCCCATTTTTTGTTATGCTCAATGGATGGGAAGATATATCCACGAATTGGTTGTTTGTAGAGCTTGTTTTTCCTCTATGAAACCATTAAATGTTTCCTAAAATGATTTGCTCACCTGGGTCATTTTTACCCATTAACCATTTTCGATTTTGATTCTCAAGATGTTTTTTGTCCATACCCAGAACTTATATTTGGATGTGAAGGGAATCCTTGTGCTGTCTTGGCTGAGTAAGTCAAAGGAAACCATATGTTAGATGGTTGACTATGTTTAGATCTGATTGTTAGCTTGGATGAGTAAGTCCAAGGAACCCATATGCTAGATGGTTTGATTGTGTTGGGTTTGGTTGATTGGATTGGCTGAGTAAGTCTAACAAACCCATATGATATTGTCTTGTTTCCTTAGTAGCCTATGAAACCCAATTGTTTTATTGGATTGGCTAGAAAGTCCGTGAAACCCAACTGTATGTTGGCTTGACTATGGGTGTATGGTCTTGATGTGTGTAACTATGTTGTTCGCTAGTTACTTTTGGAAATCATTCCCAACTCGGGGGTGGCAGTGGTGCTGAGAGATTGATGAGCACACTGGCTTATGGTTGGGTGGAATGTTGCAGTGACATCGCTAGTTGCAAGGGAATATTCTTCTCAAGATAAGTATTTCTTGTATATTTAATTCTGCAATGAATTTGTTTTATAATTTATTACGAACAGCATGAATTATTGGATGAATGATGTTGCTTCTGCTATGTGTTTACATGTATTATGCATATGTGTATGTATTTTACATTAAATTCATTTTATGTTATGTTCATGGGGCTATATTTCCCATTTTGATAGTAGAAACAGTGTGTAGCTCGCATCCTCTCCATCGTTGGGATGAGGGGAGGGGAAGTGACTACGATATTCATGGACATAGATGGTATTTCAAGTAGGTTTGATACTGATGGTATTAATATGTCTCCATATTCCAATGGGAGATCTAGTGGGAATCATAAAGGTGGTTTGTCAAAATATTTTGGGAAGTTTTTTATATCTAGATATGCATACGACGTCCTTCTGTTTTCCAACATTTTCTAAAAGGGAAATAGTTTTCAATGTTCAACCACCATTATATTAAGTTCCAAGTATTTGTGAGCCCGGGGTACAGATATTATAGGACCTCACTTCGATGGCATAGTGGGAAGTCCACTTATTCTTATACATAATGTTATGTTAACAAAAGCCACAGAAACTCCAACCAAATGTTCTACGCCAATTCGATGGGATGTATTAATTTGGTTTGAATAGTGATTGGAAAAGACAAGTTCGACATGATGTTAAATAAGTGTGCACCAAGAGATGAAAAAATATCTTGAACATATTTCCACAATGGTTTTGAACTTATTTCACAATTTGTTTGGACAAGTTCGTTGGGTTGCTAGATTCCAATGGGAAGGATCTACCTCTTATATAATTCTATAATGGATAATATCTCCAAACTTGTACTAGTATAGAGCAATCCATTTCAACAATAATCATCCATATTGTAAGGGAGGAAGAAGATTTTTTCTTTGTTGACATTCCTAAAAGGCCAATTCCCTCTCTACTACGCATTTTTAGTGCTCATATGTGTCTTGTTTTAGGTATAACTAATCAATAGTTGTATTTTCTCCTTGCACACAATTAAGATAAAGTTTAATATATGGATAACAAGCTGATTGTGATCCTTTGCAAAAATTAACATTACAGTCCAATTTTCTTTGGGGCAGTCGAAGGTTTAAATCTTTACTATTTCTGGAAATTGAAGGTGGTTATATAGCAGTCAAAGGACATAGGTGGCAATCCTAGGTTTTAAGGAATGAATATTATATGTGTCAACTGGAAACTAAAGGAGCAGGAAAATTAAAGGTAGCTGGCAACATTAAGAGCATATTCAAGAATTAGAAATATATCAAAGTAGCATTTCGATATTTCTAGTTATTTATTATCAAACTGATTTCTAAAATGTAGTTATTACTTATGCGGTTGTCAACATTTTAGTAGTATTTTTTATTTTTTGAAATTGGAGGTTAGGATGACTCATATATTATTGAGAGAACTGGGAAGTCATAGTTTTTTTTATATATAATCATATGCAATGGATAGAGAAAGGGTTCTAATCTCATCAAGAGAGAAGTTTTTCACTGTAGCTTATGGGTATTGTTTTAATTTCCAAATATCAGCAAAGTTGCATAGAGGAAGTTTTGAAAAAATTCAAGGCATAGATTCTTGTGTCGTCGTTTTTTAGTAAGTAACTTTCTTATGTGACTGTATTTCAAGTTTCCACCCCATTCTATATTTTTATTTCATGTTTGAGTGAGAGTAATGTTAACTAGAATTCATCCTTTAATGCTCTGGTTTATTAGATTAAAAAAATTTACATCTTTTATTCTAAAGTTATTATAGAATTCATCATTGTTAGATGTTGTAATTCACATAAGTAGGTATTCAAAAGTAGAAGATGTGCATATGAAATCAAAGAGGTTCCCTTAGAAATGTATATGTTCACCATTTGTACTTACAAGAAAATAAAAAATAAAAATGATTTAGAGAAGTGGGTCTTCATAGCGCAAGCATGTGACCGTATAGAGGATCCTCCCTACATAAGAAACAGGAGAGTGTATTCATCCTATGGAATATGATCATTAATGGTGTGTGCATTGGTATTCCCTGGAATTTTGAATTTTTGTTGAGGAAATACAGAGGGAATAAAATATGGATGGTACCGAAACAACAAAATGGTGATAAAAACTGCTCAATACTATGTTATTGTATGCAAAAATTATAATGAATATATTATCTTTCTAAGATTTTAAAAACTTTAGTTGATTAAAAATTTGCAATCGCAAAGGATTGGGAACCATTATTCACTTTATATATTTATACATTACACATTTTGTAATATTTTTATATCTAATGGGCTAGTTAAATGAAGATCCTAAAATATTTTGTGGTTGTTAAATGGACATTTGTATAACCAGGTTAAAAATGACCTCTAACTAAGGACACAATATAGTAAAATAAGAATGAATTCAATATTTTTCATGTCTCCCCAATAGGAAGGTCATGAACACAACTAAATTTGAAAACAAATAATAATTGTTTATAGATTGAAAGATAAAAAAATTAGGTGAATATTACCAAGTGTTGTAGAGAGAACGATCAACTAACATAGTCCTTTAATCATATAAAAAAATGAAAGGGAGAGGGAGCTCACACGAAGTTGGTTCCAATTTTTAGTGCCACTTTAGAAATAGAAAACACATATCTTCTCTATAAATCTACAATGCATATGCGTTATTGTGGCTAGTTTCGGAAAACCCGAGCCTAAAATCGAGCCTAAGCTTTGTTAGCCAATATCGCATGTGTGATATATCGCACTTATATTTTTTTAAGAGTTACAAATAACAAGTGCGATATATTGGCAATGTATCACACTTGCGATATATCACACTTGCAATTTGCAAAACCCCAAAAAATAAACAAAGGCCCGCTACCTCAATTTATTATTTCACAGTCAAGGCCACGAGAACAGGAGTGCAAAAAACCACACCGATGATTTGAGTTTGAACGAATTTGGAGGATACTTTGGAGGCGAATTTGGAAGGGCCAAATCAGAAGTTGGATCCAATGGAAGGTAAGTGGCAATTTCCTTCAAAATTGCTTTCAATTTTTGTTTGTGTTTGTTAATTTTATCATTTTTGTTATTTTTAAAACGAATTTAATAAAAAATGTTGAATTTAATCAAACAATTAAATACTAAAACAATTTTTAATTTGTTTCTTTAATATTAACAAAGAACACAAAGGTTAAAAAAATGTGCAAAATGAACCCACTAATAACCAAGAACCAAACACAAAACCAAATATGAACACAAACCCAAACACGGAGGGGGAACAATAATGGAATTTAGAGATTATGGCTCGTTTGGGTGCGTTGAGGCACCTTAGCTCATTGTTTAGAGGGGGGGGCCATTTAAGACAATCATTAGCCAAGGAATTGGATACCATAACAACCACAATTGTCAATTCCCAGGGTGCATTGTACAACATTAGCTCATACAGAGAATCCATGAGGAAATACTATTCCATTGGTCTGAGCTAGAAATACATCAAAAAATTAAAGATAACCAAAGTGACCAATTGTTTTCATTTTTGTAGGACCCTAGCACCAAATTGGTTCCAACTATTAGATTTTTGTCATTAATCTAGCATTATATTAGGATCTTTAACTGAGAGAATAACAAGCACATCAATCAAACGCAAGAGACAATGAAAACAGTGTTTATCCTCGGGGAAACCATAAATGGCGAAAACCCCACAACTTCCTCAAAGATAGAATTAGCACCAAAAGTAAAACCCGAAAACATAAAGATGATCTCCCGACAACAGCAGTCTCTCTCTTGTCCCAGCAACTTCTCTCTCTCACTCATGTGCCCCAATGAGTTTATGTCTGTCTATTAAATAGAGAGGCTCACTCTCTATTTATACTGTTTCGTTCACTTGAAACCCACTCCAACATGTTGGCCTCACTTAATAATTACTTACTAGAGATGAAATCTCTAGGAGTGTCTAATAACCCTAGTGCCCCACAACTTATGGGGACTTTTCCTCCTCCAACCAATAAGGAGGGTTATCCTTAACACAATGGTGGGGACTATTGCCTCGACTTACAATGACTCACCTAGGGTTAAATTATCTAGGATAGTCTAATAACCCTAGGGCCCCACAACTGTAGGGAATTTAACCCTTGACCAATAGGAGGGTTACCCATAATGACTTGACATGACTTCTTTACATTATAGAAACTTCTTAGAATAAACATCGAGGTATGAAATGACTCAATCACATTACAAGCACATCCTGGAATAAACATTGGGGTACAATACATAATATATATGAATGAACACATTCCGAAGTTACAAATACATCAACACTCCCTCTTAACTAGGAAGGTATTATCTCAACACAATATATCAGCACAAGTATTCTTCTCTGTATCATCTAGATCATGATCAAGTCATATTATTCTTCAAATCATCATCGAATCTGGATCATCACTCGATCTGGATCACCATTGGACATCATTTCTGGATCTGGATCACCACTCAATATGGATCATCATTGGACATCATCACTAGATCTGGATCATCACTAGACATCATCACTAGATCTGGATCATCACTCAATCTAGATCATCACTGCTGGATCATCATCACTGGATCTTTATCATCATCACTCGATCTGGATCATCACTGATGGATCATCATCACAGGTGCTATCTCTTGATTCTTCTCGTCATAGGAGTCTCTACAGAGCTAGCCCTTTTTCATGCTGGATGTAAATCTATAGAGCCAGTCCTTTTTCATACTAGATGTACCATCATAGAGCTAGTCCTTTTTTATACTAGATGTGGCATCTACACAGAGCCATTCCTTTTTCATACTGGATGAGTCTTCACAGAGCTAGTCCTTTTTCATACTAGATGTGGTAGCTACAAAGAGCTAGTCCTTTTTCATACTAGATGTCGCATCTACACAGAGCCAGTCCTTTTTCATACTGGACGAGTCTTCACAGAGCTAGTCCTTTTTCATACTAGATGTGGTAGCTACAAAGAGCTAGTCCTTTTTCATACTAGATGTGTCTTCACAGAGCTAGTCATTTTTCATACTAGATGTGGCAGCTACATAGAGCTAGTCCTTTTTCATACTAGATGTGTTTTCACAGAGCTATTCCTTTTTCATACTAGATGTGGCAGCTACACAGAGCTAGTCCTTTTTCATACTATATGTGTCTTCACAGAACTATTCCTTTTTCATACTAGATGTGGCAACTGCAAAGAGCTAGTCCTTTTTCATACTAGATGTGTCTTCACAGAGCTATTCCTTTTTCATACTAGATGTGTCTTCACAAAGCCAGTCCTTTTTCATATTGGATGTGGCATCCACATAGAGCTATTTCTTTTTCATACTATATGTGTCTTCACAGAGCCAATCCTTTTTCATACTATATGTGGCATCATCACATACATCTGACAATGGAAGGAACCAATCCTTTCACCATGGCATAGCTCTTACATCTGACCATGGAAGGAACCAATCCTCTCACCATGTCAGAAGGGCACATCACTTATATCTGACCATGGAAGGAACCAATCCTCTCACCATGTCAGAAAGGCACATGAAATCATCACTTCCCTTTGAAGGGAACCTCAATCTGGAGAACACCAAGCTTCTCCTTGAAGTACTCAAACTTCACTCTGGCCATTTCTAGCATAGAATCACATCAGGGATGATTACGTCCAAGGATAACCTGTGAGCTTCGCCATAAATGATTACATCCGTGGACAACCTACAGGACCGTTTACGTCTGACCAACCTAGGAGTTTCGCCAAGATTTATGCTTAGACAACCTGTCTCACCAACTATGCTAGAACTACCTCTTTCAATAGATATTGATCTATATCACAAACTAGAGCTTCATTGCTCCTCTCTGCATCACACCAAAAATGCAAGTCAGATCAATCAAATCAAATAGTAGTTTTCAAAAGAAACATACTACCTCCCAAACAGAAAGTGGCAACATCTTTTGCCTCGGTTGTACTTAGCACCATGTAGGATGCCATCCTGTCAAACCAAGAGATCACACCTGATCTCATACTGAAGAAGCACCTCGAAGTGCTCTTCCTATCAATGGCACTGCCTAATCTGAATCTGTATAACCTTCTAGGTTATTCTTCTGATTCGTATCATATTTGCAACCATCAAGTGAACATGTCTCAATGTGTTCACAACAAAGAAAGTATCTGGTCTCGTATCCATCAGGTACATCAATGAACAAATCATCTGATGATACATCATGGCATCAACCGACTCTGATGAAGCAACACTCAATAGCTTCAGGTTCAATGCCAAAGGTGTGGTCATGCATTCCATCATCCTGAACCTATTCAGGATCTCTACTGCATACTTCCCTTATCCACACCTCCATGCCTAGAGAATAGTGCATTGACACATAACAGGAGCATCACTGGTCTTTCTCCTTCAACCTTGAAACAAAGGTTGGAATCTGCTTTACTCTTGGTAAATCCTAGAGTAATCAGTAATATGTCCATCCTGTCATACCATGTCGAACCTCAGGATCTTCTGCAGTCACTCCCTCTGAAGTGGAGCATCATACTCATACTCTGTCCTCTGTACTCTATGCATTGAAACATTTTGTACTCAAGTGACAAGTAGCTTCCTCTGCTACTAATATTCTATGTATCCATCTAGGATCGGTGGATACCAAGAACCTCTATCTTGAACTTTTTTCAAAAGTTCTTCTCGCACCCATTTGTGAGCTTGTCATCCTCTATCAACCTTGTAGCATAGGTTCAGATCTTCATCAAGCTCATCATGTATGTGTTATCCCATGGGTGTCTTCTGAACTCATACAGGGTCTTCTTTCATTTGCACACATGATTCTGCCTATCATGTGTCTCAACTCCCACTTGCTGCAAATGTCTCTTCGTAGTATATGTCGTATTTTCATGAGAAGCCTCGTGCCACGAATCTTGCGTTGTATCCCATGATGTTTCCATCTACTGCATGATGGAACTATGAACTTCCCTTCATGTATCGATACTGCATCCTAGACATCATTCTTCTTGAACTGGTCTTCCCTTTCTTCTTGGAAGGTTCCGCATCAATGATGTTGCTGCATTCATCATATTATTTTTCATCTTGAAATGTCGTTACTTGTTCTTCAGAGCAAGTCTCATTCTTATTTTCTTATAGGTGATTATGTATGCGATCTTTCCTACAAGTCAAATTCATTTGCATGGTTAGAAACATTTCATAAGGAATATTCATACTGGCAAGTTCTTATGCATAAATATATGATCATGCAACTACTTTATCCAATACAACATTCATCCATATCTCACGAAAACTTTTCTAGATTCCTTCCATCTCTACCAGGACAACATTGAGATTGTGCACTAATCCAGTATGTCAGCAAAGAGGTTTTATTCTAGATGAGTAGCAATGGAGAGTTGTATAGCACCATGAGCTACTTACCCATCACATGCATATTAGTATTATATTTTCATTAATGCAAACATTCTATCATGCATAATACATTAACTGAATATAAAGAAATGCATAACAAAACAATGAAATGACAATGGAATACTTATCTTTATTTGTTTCATGGGTAGACTCCTTCTTGAGCCTTCACCTTCATCATCTTCTTCATTATCCAAATGTTAAGGTGGATAAGAGGTTCTTCAAGAGTTGAGTTCTTAATATTCCTCATCGCTTGAGGGATCTTCTTTGGATGGTGAGAGCTTGATCTTTAGTTGATCCCATCTTCTTTTATCTTATTATTAGTTGAGCTTCTTCTTGTGTGTGCTCTTCCCAGGGTCTGCTGAAAGTAATCACTTCCTTCTAGCACACATTCTTCGAATGAATGAATCCCATGATCCTAGGAGGCCATTCAAGGAGGCTATCATCACTTCTGCATTCTTCACTTCTTATTTTACCACTTCAATTTGTCCTCTGATTTGAGAGATCCCCGTAAAGTATGACTGTATGGTCTCTGCAGTCTGGATCTTCACATTCTTCAACTGTTTTCTCAAGGTCATATTTTGATTTATGTTCTTCCCTTCAAATAGCTTGTTCAAGGAATCAAACATCTTCGGTGTCTTTAGGGAAGACACTTATGATATAAGGTGATCCATGATTGAATCAACAATGATCTTCTTGGCCTTGACCAAGTTCTTCTGGTGTAAGGATTTTAGCCTCATCTCCCTCTGAAACTGGAACCTCTCTACTCATGTAGGTGTCCAATTCATTTTCTTCAGAGAGATCAAATACTTCCATTCTTGGATGTTGTCAACTTCAGAAAGATTATCATCAAGATGATGGGATATATCACTTTGAAATGAGAACCTCAAATGCAAATAGCAAAATATTAGATCCTACTGATTTAAGGTGTCCGTCTTGGTTCTGGAGCTGGATGATCTAGGGTTTGTCAAAGAAACCCTAATTTTAAAAACTTCAAATCTTTCAGATATGATTCGATAGAAAGATATATCTCTTCAAATTGAACTTTCCAATGTACTCCTTTTCTGAAAACAGTGGAGGGAAGCTCCCGAAATAGAAAGCCCTAGTTTTCCAATTTCTTCTGAAGAAATTTCTGTTACAGCTTCTACGATATATCTGAAATTACTACTCCTATGTGTCTGAAACTTCACACCTAGGTAGCCTCGCATGTCCCTATTCCAACACCATAGTTTTCATCAGAATTGGTTTCACCAATTTGGACTTATGATCATTTTCCAAAGGTGACCTGTTACAGGACTGTCCAGAAAAGAGAAGTTGTACGGACTTCCACATGACATTGTTTCATCTTCTGAGTATGAAACTCAGACCAAAGAAATTAAATTCCGTACCCTTTCTGGAACATCTTCAGAAATCTCATTTGGACCTGTGTAGCCCACGATATAGAAATTCTCCCTAAGTGTCCTGTTTAGAGATGAATTCTGGAAGAGGCTGGAACCCTAACTTGTAGGGATGAATTCAGTCCTTCAACTTTGACATGTAGACATGATGCTCTAGAAATTGGTGACACCTAGCAATTGTGATGTCCCATAAATCATTCTCATTCAATTACTAGTGTTCAAATCATATTCTTTAATTTCTCTTGTATTACATTATTGTTGTTGGTACTGCTTCCACTTCTATTGTTACTACATATGTTACTCATGCTCTCGTTTTCATTCTTTTCATGTTCTTTCTTTGTTGGTAGTTCTTGAAAATTCTAATTTTACACATTCGTCTCCTTCTTTCATTCTCCTCGCTTCCATTTTCATTCTCCTCTCTTCTTGTTGGTCAACTAATTATGTTTTCCTATGTTGTTGCAGTGGAGGAGATGTTGTCCATGTTAGTTTTCTTAGGCCATTGAAAAGACATTGTTATCTTATTGGATTGGATCTAGGGTAAGTTCATATATCCAATATCTCTTTCTCATTATGCCTAATGAAAATCATTGAATCTTAGAGATCAACTCTTTCCAATCATTATGAAGATCAAAGATGAGGAGTGAGTGCACATTGCACTAAATAGTTTCTCACCTCCATGTGAAGTTTTTAAGGAGGTTGTCTATGTTGTTGTACGCCTACCAAATTCTGAAAATATTTGAGATGCACTCATCCAAGAAGAAACAAGGTGTGAAACAAAGGTCCCCAAAGTAGATGAATCCCAAGGCCTTGCTCTCATTGGGAAAAGGAGAAAATGAGGCCCTAAGAAGGGTATGAAGGAAAAGTCATGTTCTTCTAACCACTACAAGAAGGATTTGAGACGTGACATGTTTCAAGTGCAAGAAAAGGGGCATTATGCCAGTGAATGTCCTCAAAATAAAGCGGCGAAGCACAAGTAGAAGAAAAATAAGTCTACAAGGAGTACAAAGGCTTCACTCGAAGTGGATGAGTTGGTATGCAAGATTGAAACAATTTTATCTATAATTTCATGCCTTTCCACCAACATCACAACTATGATGATTGGAATGTGAATAGTGGAGAGCCTTAGCACATGACCATAAAAATAAGAACTTTAGCAAGTTTGAGGAGCAGGAATTAGGCATGCAGCTAGAGTTGAGTGATGATGGAACATCTCAAGTCACTGAAACTAGTTCAATATTTTTCCAAATGCCTCCAAATGTTCTCAAATTGCATCATGCACTATTTGTACCTAGTTTAACAAATAATATTATTTCAATTTCAATTATCATAGATATGAAGTGTAACGGTTGAGTTCAATGATCAACAGTGCACTTTCAAAGATAAATGTGATCAAACTTTAGATGAAGGAATGCAAGAAGAAGGTCTTTGCAGGTTTCTTACTAATAAAACAAAGAATGATGATCTAGTTCATGATAGTGACAAGTTTTTAGAATTGTGCCATGAGCGCTTTGGTCACTTACGATATGGATCACTACCTCTCTTGAGTAATATGGTGCAAGGATTTCCAAGAATTAAGAATGAGAATATTGGAATGTGCAAAGGATATACACTCAATAACCATTCAAACATAGCTTTTCCATCCCAATGAGATGAAATAAAAAGAAATTCTTTAGTCAATCTCTCTGCATTGAGTGGACCGATGATTTCTTCATCATTAATAGAGAGAGTGTATAATGTTTCCTTGATTGATGATTCATCTTGCAAAACTTGGATTTATTTTATGAAGACTAAGGATGAAGTGTTATTTAAATTTAAATAGTACAAATCCTTGATATGTTTGCATTGAAATTTCTCATATTCAAATGACCAAGATTTAGCTACCTACTGAAACAAACTTCATATGACATGTGATGGGGAACACGATTGTAATACCTCAGTTTCGACCCCAATTGCATTAAATTATATATGATGTAAATAGCGTTAATAAATCATGGTGTGGATGTCAAGGAAAAGTCCCCACCATGGATTTATTGTTTTATGTTTTGGAAATTAAAATAGATTCGGATGGTTATCATGCTGGCCGATGGCATAACATAATTTTCTACATCATGTAAGTATACAATTAATAAAAATATCCACAGCTAGCTATGTCAATGCAACATTAAAGAGATGGGGAATGATTTCACAAGGAATAGGGGGGGTGATATTCAAACCCTTGATCCATTGGGGAAAATCCAAATGTCAAAGGGGAAAGCCATAAAGCTGTCAACTACCCATTTTGTCCTTTTGTGTCAATCATTTATTTCTGCTAGAAATTGGTTGAGGAAGTTATTTCCTTGGGATGGGAAAGGTATGGAGGTGAAATTCGATTTGGGAAGACCACCCATTTTGGAAAACGTGTTTTGGCTTATTGGGCAAGTAAAAACCCACAAAATCTATTCCCAACCCATTAGGCATTCATGTCCTTCATTTCCTCACGCATCTAAATCTTGCTAAGCTCCCTCCTACACATTTTCTGCAGTTTTTTCCATTTTTTCCATGGGTGGGAAGTCATTTTTGTAATGATTACTGGCTGGGATATTCACTTCACATTTTTGTGGTTGTTTCCTCATTCCACAACTGGGAAAATCCATTTCTAGTATTGTTCAGTGAATGTGTAGAGGAGAACCACGATTTCGGGGTTTTAAGAGGTTTTTTTCCCTTTTCTCACACATCTGGAGATAGTTGTACATTTCCCTCATGAATGTTTGCATTTTCCGGATTGTCATACAAGACGGAAGCCCGTTTTTTGTTATGCTCAATGGATGCGAAGATATATACATGAATTGGTGGTTTGTGGAGGTCGTTTTTCCTCTATGAAAGCATTAAATGTTTCCTGAAATGATTTGCTCCCCTGGGTTATTTTTCCCCATTTACCATTTTCTATTTTTATTCTCAAGATGTTTTTTGTCCATACTCAAAACTTATATTTGGATGTGAAAGGAATCCTTGTGTTCTCTTGGCTGAGTAAGTCCAAGGAACCATATGTTAGATGGTTGACTATGTTTAGATGTGATTGCTGGCTTGGATGAGTAAGTCCAAGGAACCCATATGTTAGATGGTTTGATTGTGTTGGGTGTGGTTGATTGGATTGGCTGAGTAAGTCCAAAAAACCCATATGATATTGTATTGTTTCCTTAGTATCCTATGAAACCCAATTGTTTTATTGGATTGGCTAGACAGTCCGTGAAACCCAACTGTGTGTTGGCTTGACTGTGGGTGTATGGTCTTGATGTGTGTAGCTCTGTTGTTCCCTAGTTGATTTTGGAAATCATGCCTAACTCGGGGGTGGCAGTGGTGCTGAGAGATTGATGAGCACACTGGCTTCTGGTTGGGTGTAATGTTGCAGCGACATCGCTAGTTGCAGGGGAAGATTCTTCTCAAGATAAGTATTTCTTGTATATTTAATTCTGCAATGAATTTGTTTTATAATTTATTGTGAACATCATGAATTCTTGAATGAATGGTGTTTCCTCTGCTATGTGTTTACATGTATTATGCATATGTGTATGTATTTTACGTTAAATGCATTTTATGTTAGGTTCATGGGGATATATTTCCCATTCTGATAGTAGAAACAGTGTGTAGCTCGCGTCCTCTCCGTCATCGGGATGAGGGGAGGGGAAGTGACTACGATATTCATGGACATAGATGGTATTTCAAGTAGGTTTGATACTGATGGTATTAATATGTCTCCATATTCCAATGGGAGATCTAGTGGGCATCATAAAGGTGGTTTGTCAAAATATTTTGGGAAGTTTTTTATATCTAGAGATGCATACGACGTCCTTCTATTTTCCAACATTTTCTAGAAGGGAAATAGTTTTCAATGTTCAACCACCATTATATTAAGTTTCAAGTATTTGTGAGCCCAGGGTATAGATATTATAGAACCTTACTTCGATGGCATAGTGGGAAGGACACTTATTCTTATACATAATGCTATGTTAACAAAAGCCACAGAAACTCCAACCAAATTCTCTATGCCAAGTCGATGGGATGTATTAATTTGGTTTGAATAGTGGTTGGAAAAGACAAGTTCGACATGATGCTAAATAAGTGTGCACCAAGAGATGAAAAAATATCTTGAACATATTTCCACAATGGTTTTGAACTTATTACATGATTTGTATGCGCAAGTTTGTTGGGTTGCTGGATTCCAATGGGAAGGATCTACCTCTTACATAATTCTATAATGGAGAATCTCTCCATACTTGTACTAGTATAGAGCAATCCATTTCAACAATAATCGTCCATATTGAAAGGGAGGAAGAAGATTTTTTCTTTGTTGACATTCCCAAAAGGCGAATTCCCTCTCTACTACACATTTTTAGTGCTCATATGCGTCTTGTTTCAGGTATAACTAATCAATATTTGTATTTTATCCTTGCACACAATTAAGATAAAGTTTAATATATGGATAACAAGATGATTGTGATCCTTTGCAAAAATTAACATTACAGTCCAATTTTATTTGGGGCAGTCGAAGGTTTAAATATTTACTATTTCTGGAAATTGAAGGTGGTTATATAGCAGTCAAAGGACATACGTGGAAATCCTAGGTTTTAAGGCATGAATATTATATGTGTCAACTGGAAACTAGAGGATCAGGAAAATTAAAGGTAGCTTCCAGCATTAAGAGCAGATTCAAGAACTAGAAACCTATCGAAGCAGCATTTTGATATTTCTATTTATTTATTATCAAACTGGTTCCTAAAATGTAGTAATTACTTATGTGGTTGTCAACATTTTAGTAGTATTTTTTATTTTTTGAAAGTGGAGGTTAGGATGACTAATATATTATTGAGAGGACTGGGAAGTCATAGTTTTTTTTATATATAATCATATGCAATGGATAGAGAAAGGGTTCTAATCTCATCAAGAGAGAAGTTTTTCATTGTAGCTTCTGGGTATTGTTTTAATTTCCAAATATCAGCAAAGTTGCAGAGAGGAAATTTTGAAAAGATTCAAGGTAGAGATTCTTGTGTCGCCGTTTTTTAGTAAGTAACTTTCTTATTTGACTGTATTTAAAGTTTCCACCCCATTCTATATTTTTATTTCATGTTTGAGTGAGAGTAGTGTTAACTAGAATTCATCCTTTGATGCTCTGGTTTATTACATTAAAAAAATTTACATATTTTATTCTAAAGTTATCATAGAATTCATCCTTGTTAGATGCTCTAATTCACATAAGTAGGTATTCAAAAGTAGAACATGTGCATATGAAATCAAAGAGGTTCCCTTAGAAATGTATATGTTCACCATTTGTACTTCCAAGAAAATAAAAAATAAAAATGATTTAGAGAAGCGGGTCTTCATAGCGCAAGCATGTGACCGTATAGAGGATCCTCCCTACATAAGAAACAAGAGAGTGTATTCATCCTATGGAATATGATCATTAATAGGGAGTGCACTGGTATTCCTTGACATTTTGAATTTGTGTTGAGGAAATGTAGAGGGAATAAAATATGGATGGTACCGAAACAACAAAATGGTGATAACAACCACTCAATACTATGTTATGTTATGCACAAATTATAATGAATATATTATCTTTCTAAGATTTTAACAACTTTAGTTGATTAAAAATTTGCAATCACAAAGGATTGGGAACCATTATTCACTTTATATATTTATACATTACACATTTTTTAATATTTTTATATATAATGGGCTAGTTAAATGAAGATCCTAAAATATTTTGTTGTTGTTAAATGGACATTTGTATAACCAGGTTAAAAATGACCTCTAACTAAGGACACAATATAGTAAAATAAGAATGAATTCAATTTTTTTCATGTCTCCCTAATAGGAAGGTCATGAACACAACTAAATTTGAAAACAAATAATAATTGTTTATAGATTGAAAGATAAAAAAATCAGGCGAATATTACCAAGTGTTGTATAGAGAACGATCAACTAACATAGTCCTTTAATCATATAAAAAAATGAAAGGGAGAGGTAGCTCACACGAAGTTGGTCCAAATTTTTAGTGCCACTTTAGAAATAGAAAACACATATCTGCTCTGTATATCTATAACGCATATGCATTATTGTGGCTTGTTTTAGAAAACCCGAGCCCAAAATCGAGGCTAAGCTTTGTTAGCCAATATCGCATGTGTGATATATCGCACTTACATTTTTTTAAGAGTTACAAATCACAAGTGTGATATATAGGAAATATATCACACTTGCAATTTGCAAAACCCCCCAAAAAAACAGAGGCCCGCTACCTCAATTTCTTATTTCACAGTCAAGGCCACGAGAAAAGGAGTGCAAAAAACCACACCGACGATTTGAGTTTGAACGAATTTGGAGGTTACTTTGGAGGCGAATTTGGAAGGGCCAATTCAGAAGTTGGATCCAATGGAAGGTAAGTGGTAATTTCCTTCAAAATTGCTTTCAATTTTTGTTTGTGTTTGTTAATTTTATTATTTTTGTTATTTTTAAAACGAATTTAATCAAACAATTAAATACTAAAACAATTTTGAATTTGTTTCTTTAATAATAACAGAGAACACAAATGTTAAAAAAATGTGCAAAATGAACCCACTAATAACCAAGAACCAAACACAAAACCAAATACGAACACAAACCCAAGCACAGAGGGGGAACAATAATGGAATTCAGAGATTATCCACAAATTGGCGGTTTGTAGAGGTCGTTTTTCCTCTATGAAACCATTAAATGTTTCCTGAAATGATTTGATCGCCTAGGTTATTTTTCCCTATTTACCATTTTATATTTTGATTCTCAAGATGTTTTTTCTCCATACTCAAAACTTATATTTGGATGTGAAAGGAATCATTGTGTTCTCTTAGCTGACTAAGTCCAAGGAAGCCATATGTTAGATGGTTGACTATGTTTAGATGTGATTGTTGGCTTGGATGAGTAAGTCCAAGGAACCCATATGTTAGATGGTTTGATTGTGTTGGGTGTGATTGATTGGATTGGCTGAGTAAGTCCAAGCAACCCATATGATATTGTCTTGTTTCCTTTGTATCCTATGAAACCCAATTGTTTTATTGGATTGCATGGACAATCTGTGAAACCCAACTGTGTGTTGGCTTGACTGTGGGTGTATGGTATTGATGTGTGTAAATCTGTTGTTCCCTAGTTACTTTTGGAAATCATGCCCAACTCGGGTGTTGCAGTGGTGCTGAGAGATTGATGAGCACACTAGCTTATGGTTGGGTGGAATGTTGTAGCGACATCGCTAGTTGCGGGGGAAGATTCTTCTCAAGATAAGTATTTCTTGTATATTTAATCTTTGCAATGAATTTGTTTTATAATTTATTGTGCACATCATGAATTCTTGAATGAATGATGTTTCTTCCGCTGTGTATTTACATGTATTATGCATCTATGTATGTATTTTAACTTAAATTCATTTTATGTTATGTTCATGGGGCTATATTTCCCGTTCTGATAGTACAAATAGTGTGTAGCTCACGTCCTCTCCATCGTCGGGATGAGGGGAGGTGACGTGACAATGATATTCATGGACATATATGGTATCTCAAGTAGGTTTGATACTGATGGTATTAATATGTCTCCATATTCCAATGGGAGATATAGTGAGCATCACAAAGGTGGTTTGTCAAAATATTTTGGGAAGATTTTTGTATCTAGAGATGCATATGGAATCCTTATGTTTTCCAACATTTTCTAAAAGGAAAATAGTTTTCAATGTTCAACCACCATTATCTTAAGTTTCAAGCATTTGTGAGCCCAGGGTACAAATACTATAGCACCTTACTTGGATTGCTTAGTGGGAAGGCCACTTATTCTTATACATAATGCTATGTTAACAAAAGCCATAGAAACTCCAACCAAATGTTCTGCGCCAAGTCGATGGGATGTATTAATTTTGTTTGAATAGTGGTTGGAAAAGACAAGTTCGACATGATGTTAAATAAGTGTGCATTGAGAGATGAAAAAATATCTTGAACATATTTCCACAATGGTTTTGAACTTATTTCATGATTTGTATGTGCAAGTTCGTTGGGTTGCTAGATTCCAATGGGAAGGATCTACCTCTTACAGAATTATATAATGGAGAATCTCTCCAGACTTGTACTAGTACAGAGCAATCCATTTCAACAATAATTTCCCATATTGAAAGGGAGGAAGAATATTTTTTCTTTGTTGACATTCCTAAAAGGCCAACTCCCTCTCTATTACGCATTTTTAGTGCTCCTATGTGTCTTGTTTCAGGTATAACTAATCAATATTTGTATTTTCTCCTTGCACACAATTAAGATAAAGTTTAATATATGGATAACAAGCTGATTGGTGATCTTTTGCAAAAATTAACATTATAGTCCAATTTTCTTTAGGGCAGTCGAAGGTTTAAATATTGACTATTTCTAGAAATTGAAGGTGGTTATATAGCAGTCAAAGGACATAGGTGGAAATCCTAGGTTTTAAGGCATGAATATTATACACGTCAACTGGAAAATAAAGGAGCAGGAAAACTAAAGGTAGCTGGCAGCATTAAGAACATATTCAAGAATTAGAAACCTATCGAATTAGCATTTCGATATTTCTAGTTATTTATTATCAAATTGATTCCTAAAATGTAGTAATTACTTATGTGGTTGTCAATTTTAGTAGTATTTTTTATTTTTAGAAAGTGAAGGTTAGGATGACTGATATATTATTGAGAGAACTGGGAAGTCATAGTTTTTTTTATATATAATCATATGCAATGGACAGAGAAAGTGTTCTAATCTCATGAAGAGAGAATTTTTTCACTGTAGCTTCTAGGTATTGTTTTAATTTCTAAATATCATCAAAGTTGCAGAGAGGAAATTTTGAAAAACTTCAAGGCAAACATTCTTCTGTCGTCATTTTTTAGTAAGTAACTTTCTTATGTGACTGTATTTCAACTATCCACCCCATTTTGTATTTTTATTTCATGTTTGAGTAAGAGTAATGTTAACTAGAATTCATCCTTTGATGCTCTGGTTTATTAGATTCAAAAAATTTACATGTTTTATTTTAAAGTTATCATAGAATTCATCCTTGTTAGATGCTCTAATTCAAATAAGTAGGTATTCAAAAGTAGAACACATGCATATGAAATCAAATAGGTTCCCTTAGAAATGTATATGTTCACCATTTGTACTTCCAAGAAAATATAAAATAAAAATGATTTAGAGAAGCGGGTCTTCATAGCGCAAGCATGTGACCGTATAGACGATCCCCCGCTACATAAGAAATAGGAGAGTGTATTCATACTATGGAATATGATCATTAATGGTGTGTGCACTGGTATTCCTTGAAATTTTGAATTTTTGTTGAGGAAATGCAGAGGCAATAAAGTATGGATGGTAATGAAACAACAAAATGCTGATAAAAACTACTCAATACTATGTTTTGTTATGCAAAAATTATAATGAATATATTATGTTTCTAAGATTTTAACAAGTTTAGTTGATTAAAAATTTGCAGTCACAAAGGATTGGGAACCATTATTCACTTTATATATTTATACATTACACATTTTGTAATATTTTTATATCTAATGGGCTAGTTAAATGAAGATCCTAAAATATTTTGTGGTTGTTAAATGGACATTTGTATAACTAGGTTAAAAATGACCTCTAACTAAGAACACAATATAGTAAAATAAGAATGAATTCAATATTTGTCATGTCTCCCCAATAGGAAGGCCACGAACACAACTAAATTTGAAAACAAATAGTAATTGTTTATAGATTGAAAGATAAAAAAATCAGGCGAATATTACCAAGTGTTGTAAAGAGAACGATCAACTAACATAGTCCTTTAATCATATAAAAAAATGAAAGGGAGAGGGAGCTCACACGAAGTTGGTTCCAATTTTTAGTGCCACTTTAGAAATAGAAAACACATATATGATCTGTAAATCTATAATGTATATGAGTTATTGTGGCTAGTTTCAGAAAACCCGAGCCCAAAATCGAGGCTAAGATTTGTTAGCCAATATCGCATGTGTGATATATCGCACTTACATTTTTTTAAGAGTTACAAATCACAAGTGTGATATATACTATATATCGCACTTGCAATTTGCAAAACCCAAAAAAAACAGAGGCCCGCTACCTCAATTTCTTATTTCACAGTCAAGGCCACGAGAACAAGAGTGCAAAAAACCACACCGACGATTTGAGTTTGAACGAATTTGGAGGTTACTTTGGAGGCTAATTTGGAAGGGCCAATTCAGAAGTTGGATCCAATGGAAGGTAAGTGGTAATTTCCTTCAAAATTGCTTTCAATTTTCGTTTGTGTTTGTTAATTTTATCAATTTTTGTTATTTTTAAAATGAATTTAATAAAAATTGTTGAATTTAATCAAACAATTAAATACTAAAACAATTTTGAATTTGTTTCTTTAATCTTAACAGAGAACACAAATTTTAAAGAAAATGTGCAAAATGAACCCACTAATAACCAAGAACCAAACACAAAACCAAATACGAACACAAACCCAAACACAGAGGGGGAACAAGAACGAAATTCAGAGACTATGGATCGTTTGGGTGCATTGAGGTGCCTAAGCTCATTGTTTAGAGGGGGGGACCATTTAAGACAATCATTAGCCAAGGAATTGGATACCATAACAAACACAATTGCCAAGTACCATGGATCATTGTACAACATTAGCTCATACAGAGAATCCATGAGGAAATACTATTCCAAAGGTCTGAGCTATAAAGACGTAAAAAAATTAAAGATAACCAAAGGGACCAATTCTTTTCATTATTTTGGGACCCTAGCACCGGATTGGTTCCACCTATTAGATTTTTATCATTAAGCTAGCATTATATTAGGATCTTTAATTGAGAGAATAACAAGCACGACAATCAAACACAAGAGACAATGAACACAGTGTTTATCCTCGGGGAAACCATAAATGGTGAAAACCCTGCAACTTCCTCAGAGATAGAATCAGCACCAAAAGTAAACCTCAAAAACATAAAGATGATCTCTCGATAGTAGCAATCTCTCTCTTGTCCCAGCAAATTCTATCTCTCACTCATGCGCCCCAATGAGTGTGTGTGTGTTTGTTAAATAGAGAGGCTCACTCTCTATTTATATTCTTTTGTTCACTTGAAACCCACTCCAACATGTCGGCCTCACTTAACAATTAATTACTAGAGTCGAGATCTCTAGGAGTGTCTAATAACCCTAGTGCCCCACAACTTGTAGGGACTTTGCCTCCTTCGACCAACAAGGAGGGTTATCCTTAACACAATGGTGGGGACTATTGCCCCAAATTACAATGACTCACCTAGGGTCAACTTCTCTAGGATAGTCTAATAACCCTAGGACCCCACAACTGTGGGGACTTTAACCCTTAACCAATAGGAGGGTTACCCACAATGACTTGACATGACTTCTTTACATTATAGAAACTTCCCAGAATAAACATCGGGGTATGACATGACTCGATCACATTACAGACACATCCCGAAATAAACATTGGGGTACAATACATAAGATATATGGATGAATACATTCCGAAGTTACGAATACATCAACACCACCCACCAATAAAGAACAAATTTCCATAGACTGGTGCATGGAACCAAATGTGAAACTCAATTGGATGGATCACTGGTACATGTCTTCGATGAATACCCTCATGGGATCAAAGACATTCCATTCTATTTCCCGAGGAAGTTGTATGCATAATTTATCTTTGGGAAACATGTGAACTATTTTTATGTTTTAGAGTTCCAGGGTGTGGGTCATGGGATTCCCCAATATAGGGAAAGGGCTAGGAATGATCCTAACCATGTGCCACGCCGTCCATACACACCAAAACCCCCTCTGGTATATCCTCCTGTGGGTCCCATGATTGATGATACACGGGAAGCCTTATTCGACTTGGAAGATACATTGCTTGAACATGGGATTGATGTCCATGGAAATGTAGGCCAAGGGGTTGGCACTTCTGAGGCTGTCTCATCGCACGTTTAGGATCCATTTACTAGGTCTCCAGACCGTACTAGAGCTACAGATCGCATTGGAGACACAGAGGGTTTAGAGCATCGTGTTATTCCACACCCTTCCAGAGCGTGTGGAGGCATATGCTATGGTACTGCTTTAGAGTTCTGGGACGGTGTATTACTTCGATATGCAAGTAAAAATCATTCTTTACATATTATATTTTTTATATCATAATTTTCAATTGTTTTGTAGTTTATTTCTATTTAATTATGTAACAATTTATGTGAACGAATATAGAGATAGTGTCCCATGAAACCCCAGATTCACATAGTCTGATGGTTGAGGTTGATGACATTGATGTAGTGGTCAATGTTGCATATGGTTTTTGTTCTTCACCATTAGCTGTAAGAATTTTAATTTTTAATTTGTCATGATTATTTACATATTTAGAGTATATATTGCAAAATTCAATATGTCCTAATGTAGATACAATATGTTTTATGCAGGGTGGGAACGATGAGTTTGTGGAATCCCAGGAAATTCCCTCTCATGTAGAGGAATATTCCTAGACATGGGTATTATTTTAATTATGCTTTTAATAATTAAACATGTATGCTTGTAATTATTAGATATTTTCTAATTGTTTATTTATGTTTTGTTACATAGCATGATATATATGCCAGTCGAATGACATTGGCATATGTTATTGTATGAAGGATTCTAGTGAGGCGACAGTTTTTAAAGAGAAACAAATCGATGTTGTTGATGACCCACCTCTGACCCCCACTAGGTACATTTATATCTCGCTTTCTTTTAATTGTGCTTTTAATGATTCAACATGTACTTTTTTAATTATTTGAATTTGTCTAATTGTATCTCTATGGTTTTGTACGTAGGAACATATTTTTTATTATGTTGTCCAACGAGCGGCCTTATTTGCTGATGCATATTCAAATCCTTTCATCCTTGTGTCAGTTGTTCCATCCACTGGTTACACACCTCTTCACGACCCTCGGGTATATTTATATATTACTTATCTTGCTTATATTGCTTTTTGTGCATGCAAGTATCTTTTTCCTTGTTGCCTAGATTGATATGTTGACATTGAAAAGATATTATTTTATGCAGCTTGATAGTGAGTGAGTGGTGCTTGAAGAGCACCCAATCAGGGTCGTCACTC